>CALNVZ010000765.1:111729-126168 GCA_940671915.1 Paracentrotus lividus
CCATTTTCCTAGACGTCATTTACTGTGCGATACGTATGCGAAACAACGCCACGAAAATAACCGTGAGGACTAATTTCCTGTATTCTTCCTACTATTAGTGATTACTTCATGAAACATTCGCAGATGTCACCAATTCGAGGGAAAAACTTCAAAATTTGCCAATATATGAATCAAAATAGAGTAGAAACACCAAATACCGACAACTCAACCATTTTGATTCTAAAAAAAATCCAATCGCCCAATTATTAAAAAACTCATATGTAGGTAGTACCAAATGCTTCATAATATATTATTAAAAACAGATGATAAAAAATATTGATAAACACTTATAGCACTGATGCTCTGACTTAATTTCTTGAATATGTTTGTCCACTTGCTATTACTTTTTGGGACCCCTGCTATATCTTACATTCTCCCAACCCTTCACGTGGACCTTTTTTCCAAAGAATTCTGTCAACCCCCCCCCGTATGCCCATTTTGTCATTTTTTCTAATTGGGCCGCTTCTTTGTTTTCCCTGACCGATTCAAGCCCCCCTCATCTTACCCCAGAAACGCGACTGAGGTTGTATTGCTTTATACTGTTTTCTTAAGTTTAATTAATTTCTGGACAGCTTAGGTCTCTTTCTAGGAGTTGAAGTAAAAAACAATTTTGTGAAAATTCGGAATATCTATTTCCATCCTTTATGGGAGACAAACAAAAGAAATAAAATACCACCTTTAACTCCTAAATATCATCATTTCCCTTAAATTTGTAGCCTTGATGAAAGTTGTAAATATCATTATTGATAATATTTTATTCTTTATATGTTTGGTGAGATTTTACCAATACAATGTATGGGAACATTCAGAAAGGTTCCACCGCGTGTAAAAATGAAGTAAAAATAAATGATGAACCCAACAAATAAATTTTCACCCCTCCCCTAGACAAAAGGTCGAGCTGTAACCATAAATCTAGAATTAATTAAAGAACAATAACAAATCTCCACCTGCAGACGTTTCCTTATGTAGGACGAGGGCCTGGTGGGTCGCGTAACCAAAAAGGCCCCCAACAATGAAGAAAAAAGGACGAAAATGCCACCTCGGCGGGACCAAAACTTTGAAAAAAAAATCCCCCGGAAGGTTGATTGGGAACGTCAAGATATACCCAGGATCCCAGAAAGTGAAGCGGTGACAAACACATTTCAAGAAAATTAAAACGAGCAACATAAATGTCGATTGACCAGAAAAAATAATTCCACCCTTTATGACGAAAAGTGTATATCGCCAAAAGTATATACTTTTAAGACTATCTCTTTATAACAACAACGATGAGAGTATGTTGCTCAGTTCGCTCTCGAATTAATGGTCTCTCATTATTTAATTTCCAAATTCAAATCTATTCTATAATATTTCCATTGTACATGAAATTGCTTACCAACCTAAACATCCAAAGGCATGTGTCGGTTTATGTTTCTGGATTATGTTTTTCAAAGCTAGCGTGAGTGTTATGACCTGACATTTGCTGACCCAAAGACACAGAAAAAGCATGTGTAGCCCTACACAGGTATTGATGATAAACCGACAGCCCATTTTTTTTTGTCAACAGCAAGATGCTTATAATCTTCTGAAAAAATGGCAAAATTAAAGATGGAATTTTAACATACCTATTATGAGATAAACTCGCAAGTATCTCACCAAACAAAACTTCAGAACTTATTATTTTTGCTGATTTCTTTATTTACTCCACTCATATTTTCTTTATATATTATTTCATTTTTTAAACAATTAAAATCAAGTTACAGTTTAAGACAAATTAGCCTAACCACCAAATCCAACCCAAGACAGAAATGATAATGAACAAGGGTGAGATTAGAAGAGCAATAAAATATAGAATGCCACTCCTAAGAAATTCAAGTGAAGGTCAGTTAAATATTGACTCATTTAATTCACGTTTTTCTTAAATTCGCCATAAATAAATTGCCCTATATTCGTAGCTATTTAATGCGAAATTAAATAAATAATGAGCATAAACTCCTAGTCTTTGACAAACTCAGGAAAACTGAATTAAATCAAAATTTAAATTTTTAAAACATAAAGAAAGAAAAAAAGAAACAAAGATTGGAGTGATGATTTTAACTTGAAGAACTTATGCTATAATCTATTTGTTTATTTGAACACCATAACCAAATAGTCGTCAAAACTTGTTTCTAACTCATCTTTTTTATTATTTTGCAATCAGGCAGAAACAAAACCTAAATTCTGAGATATTTTGTGCATGATTTTGATAAAATCTCACATTCTAGCATCGCCTAGTTAGCATACTTGCATAATCGTTGATTGAGAAAACCACCATCGACTTGTACAGCACGCTTCATTCAGTCACTCGCCATGGTTTCCGCTTTCACCCCCATTCAACTTTGTTACCAAGCATTGAGGCGAGTGGTTTCCGAAACACCACCCGATTTGGACCGCCTAACTTTAGAGCTGAGAGGTAAGTAGCTGAGTGAAAACTGGCTAAAAAAGATCATTCATTTAACCAGACATCGCATTGCCTAGATCTTATAGGATACGCGAGCTAGATCGCTAAAATCGTCCTGCTCAGTCATGACAGTTGTTGAGCATGCAGCCTCTCCAGGTCAGCTAGGCCGCCAGGCCAGCCAGGCCAGCAGGCTAACCTGGCCCTTGTCCACTGATCTGCCAGCATTTGGGTGCTGGTTCGTCGCGTATAGTGTGTTCAAGACATGGAGAAAGTTTTAATTCAAAGATGAAGAATTTTATAAGATGTTTTAAAAAAACTTTATTTAAAGTCTGTCACAAAAATCTTAAAAATAATTATTTTACTTGTCTTTGCATTTTTATATTGAAATTGAGCGTCAAAATTTAGCGTGCACAGACTTGTCAAGCCTTGAGATTTTCTTCTAAAATATTTACGAGTGTAGGATATGATGAGTGTTCAGTGTAAAAACGTAAAATCTTAAAATTACATTTCCATCTGTTGATATGATTCCGTAGTTAGATGGTTTCCTCCAAAATGGTAAACTAGCGTCCTACAAATCATCTGATTTGGACTACTGGCTGAAATCATTTATTTTCTTTTCTTTTAATTTAAACAAAAGTAATATAGACTTTGCTTTGAGTTTCAGAAATATAAGCCATTAAAGTACTGCTAGCTTTGAATTTTTAAACTAAGAAATGTATTTCTTTACATTAAGTTGTTTTGCAGAAAATATTGACTTTAGCTAAGTAAAACATATTTTTTACGTTCATAGGTTTGTGGCAGAAGATCCACTTGCTGATTCACCATGGACTTCCCAGTAGACGTACCTGGATACCTGGTGACACAACTAAGTACATGAATAGCGGTTTACTTGACCTCTATATGACAGCTTTAGGGGCAGGTAATCTCATCAGAAGATTAGCACGCCTGCAACTTAATCTACGATGTATGATTTTACGTATGAATAACTGCCTTCCGCAACGGAGCTCTCCTAATCAAAACCAGGCGCCTGAGAATAAGATATCTGCTATCTATGAGGACGAGCGCGTTGCGATGCAGTGGGAAGTATGCATCCCTCTAGGCGATATGCCAGATGCGATTTAATCACATTATATGACCGGTAAATAAGGAAAGTAGTAAACTAAATCTCTTAAGAGAAGCGTCTGTAAAACGTAGTTTCATGCCGACAAGTCCACAACCACCAGAAAACACGCGCGTTAATTATTATTAACGGCTGCGGAACATGTGCAAAACTTGAAAAATATATGGCATGAACGTATGTATCTCTTATACCAGAACACAATCATATCTACCTGGAAGTTATCCCATTCTGCCACCGAACAATAGTATTAATCAAAGATTTACCAAATAAGAGAACAACACCGGATTTTGAGATTAAATATAAATAATTCCATCCACAAATAACTGTTCTACAATAAAAAAAGCAGTTACCTTCAAATAGGCGTCGGAATTATTTTTTGTTAGGAAAATGCGACGCCCTTCTAGAGTAAGAGACATAATATATCTATCGATCCTACATTAAAGCTAGACCAATTTATATCTGACGCCAACGCATAGCTATATTGTCCTGCGCACATATCTTAAAAGACAAAAATAGAAGAGAAAAAAAGACGAGCATGAGCAAATAATTGAGATTATGGAGTGTATAACAAAACTCTGAAAAAGAATGCAAATATGAGAGAGCCCCATGTCGCGAATATGATCCATCGAGAAATAGAATTATTCTGGATCTTCTGTGTATGTAAGGCATCTGAGTTCTTATATTAGACCTAGAATATAATGACAAAATATAATTATATGACCACAGATAGGTGACAAAATTTCGCTGACGCTCGCAGCGTGATAGCTCAGCTTCGATACCACGAATACTTATCCAATGCTATTGAATCTATATATATAATAGAGTCTAAACCAACTTCTATAGAGGTATATAATATTGATTGTTGGAATTGGATCAAAAGATTAGTTAGAATTCAATATCGACATGCTATCCATTAAAGCAGTGTCAAGAAAAAGAGATTAGAATATCCACGACAGAAATTATACTCTTGGATATCTACATATTCTTCGACCGGCACGCGCTTATCTACCAGAACCCTGCACAACACATTTCGTGCATTTACCCTGACAGCGTAAAATCCAATATTTAGCTTACTTGATATATAGTGCTTTAATTATAAATGACCCTGAAAGACGTATTACCTAATAAATTATAAGGTGTACTATTAGAAATGGTAGTTATTGAAAATGACAATATTATATCTTTCTTATATTTTATTTTGTGCGTAGTCATAGCATGCTCGTAAAATAGACTTAGAGATGGTGCACGCCTGCTGACTTTACACAGGCAGAGACACCGCGTTTTCTTGCGTGCGCCTACCATATATGACAAAGTCATCATCTTTATATAGTACCATTGCGCTTCACATTTGAAGTTACTATTGCTTTATCTATGAACTAAGAAGATAATCGAACTCGCAAAATCAATGATATGTGTAGCTATAAACTAAGATTAAGAATGGATGATAATCGATTCATATTTTACAAATGTAAAAGAAAACGAAAAAAAAATAGTTTGAGGGTCCACGTTCGCGCCAAGCGTTTATTCTGATTGCTACTCTGATCTAGCATTTATGCTAATAAGCTAGTACCACATGATTTAACAGGGTGTGCTCAGATTTCATTGATGATTATCATTGCACTATGTAAAGTACAGTTCTATAATTACATGTAAACTGAGCCTTATCCATATATCTCCTCAAGAAAGGAATTATAACGTGGGTGTGATACCTTTACTAAGGATGATCCGTTACAGAAAAAAAAAAAAAAAAAAAAAGAATCCCTGAGCTAAGAACATACAAAAAGAATAAAAGATTTCAAGTGACAGACTACCTATTCCTTTACCATTACGTACATACCAACCTAATTAATAATGTTCGTATGCATATGCCACTAATACAAATAATGTTACCAATCCGATGTCTCGCATTGTATATTATCAGGATAATCACCTCTATTATTGGATTGTCAGCCTTCTATCTCATAATAATAAGACACAACAGTGCAAAACATCTTGACTTCCTTTTCAGAATCTATTTTTAGAAACGTGACATGACGAATGTATCAAATATATAAAGGCACAAGATTACTATGATTACAAAAACATGTTCATTATTGCAATCTGTTCACGATTAAGTTGAGCCTAGCGTTTCGCTAACCTCTATTATCTGATACAGCAATGGCAGCTTTGATTTTATTTACAGAGTGATTGACCCTCATGAAAACAAAATTAAATCGAGACTGAGCCTAGAATACAAATCTTTTTAGGATATCATCATATCAAATAGAGTATAGTGGTAATATTTTTATGTGACAATGAGTCTTACGAAACAAGAAATCAGAGGCTGTGGCAAGGGTTTATATTACTTATATTAGTATATCATCTAGCTTTTGTAAATTTGTTTGAGGACAGTTCTGCTTTACTTGGTCCAAACTGATAACCTAATTGTGAGCTCACGAGATTTTATGACTAATGTTACGCTCATGGTCCTCCGGAATCATAGTTGCAAGAGTCAGGTACGAGGTAAAACCAAATCATCATTTTTCCAAGTCTTTTCGTTTTTAGGTATGAAAAACAAATTTTTCTTATACGATAGAACCTTGTAAGCAGATCTGAATTGTCCTAGTTTATCATTACATTATGGGGGTTTTGTCACACATATGTTATCTCAACATCGGAATATCTGTTACAATATCAGATAGGCCATAAGGCCAATGAAACAGATAATGTCCACATAGACTCGGAGATTACGTGTTATATTCTTCATATAGATTCTATCCAACATAAAAACCCAAAAGAATGATCAATAGATGGATATATCAACCTGAAAAGAATTTGGTTTTGTGTAAGCGAGCTCACAACTTTAATGTCTAGCTTAATAATTTAAAGGAAGACATTAAGGGACTAGCCTTACTCATCTTCTCACTGTAGTCTCAAAACATAGCATAGCCAGCCCAATTTTTCATTATTCAAGAAATATAGCGCCCTCTCGTGGACGGTTTTGAATAGAATTGGAGCAGTTAAATTGCGCTTCTAACATTCACCGTCGTCATATAGTTCGCAAAACAAACTGGCCTAGCAATCCTTTCCATTAAGTTTTAACTATTCACCTTTGTCAAAGAGTGTCCAAGTCTTGTTTTCCTGCGGAATCGGTGTCAAAAAAATAAACCAAATTTAATACATTTTTCGTCAAAATCATGCGTGTTGAACTTAGTTATTTTGTCTTTTGGGGCTTGCTCGCACTCACATTTTGGTGTCTTCGAAGTAATAAGCCTGTGTAACCTATCTCAATGGCAATGAGAGGGGTTCGCAATTATGAGTCTTTGAGTCGTGGAGACATCGTGGTGACATCTCCTGAGACTTCAGGTGTGCGAGAAAAATGGAACAAAAGTCAAACATGTTCAATCTTTTAGTAGACTTCTTTAAGACACCAATAAGTAAAAATTATTAGACTGTTCGATTTCTTTTAATCGTTAGCAAGTTCCGACAATGTCTCTGCGACTTCGTGATACTTAAGGACGTCGCGGCAACCGTCCGCCAAAGATGTCACAAACTAGTCACGTATCCAGGGGGCGCAAACAGGGCGCCGCCCCCCCCCCCCCCCCCCCCCCCCTATTGCCGACATAAAAAAAAAAAAAAGGAGGAGAAAAGGACCGAGAGAAGAAGGAAAATGGAAAGAAAAGAGAAAAAGAAAGAAAGGAGAAGGGAATTTGGTTCTAAACGACATAACTAAGCCTTAATGTGGGGAGGGCCCACGAGGCGCTTTCTTCTCATATTGTAATTTGCAATAATTGCTCAAACACCCTTTTTTTAAGAAAGAAGAATACATTAGTGACGAAAAGTAAAAATATTTAAAACAAAGTTCAAAAGTTTCACAAAGAAGAGGCCTCTGTGACCCTCTCCTCCCGGGCCCTCGGCCTCCTGGGAAACATTATTGGCCTCATGGGTTTATTAGAAAAAGTACCCTTTATTAATTCAAAATACTTTTTGAAAACCCAAATTTCTTGGCCGCGCTTACGCGCTCGCTGATCCAAATCAAATGCACAATAATAACTCTAAATTTTACCTTAAAAAAATTCTAAATCCCAAATTTGCGCGCTCGCGCTTCGCGCTCCGCTGACACTAATCAAATGACCAATAATAGTTCCTAAATTTTACACTTAAAAAAATTTTAGAACCCCAAATTTTTGGCTCGCCGCTCGCAGCTCGTGATACCAAATCATAATGCACAAATAATAACTCCAATTTACCCTTAAAAATTTCAGCTCGCGCTTCGCCTCGCGGATACTAAATTGGGTCTATTATACACATAATCTACCATTTTCTAGTACTAAAAACTGCCCCTTTATTTATTTCATATAACTTAAAAACCTCAACATTTTCGACTCTCGTTTCGCGCTCGCAGATTCCAATTCAGAGGGTATTATAATGCACACATAAATAGGTTTCTATCGCAACAATACATTTCTTAGGGTATAGAAGACTATGTAACTTTTTAGTGATAATTGAAAAAAAATGTGAATTCATGTTACCAATATGAATTAAGAAGACCCCCTCCCCCTTCCCCTGACGGCGATAAAAATTTCCTGCGCCCCCCCCCCCCCCCCCTATTGGGAAATCCTGGATACGCCCCTGACAAAGACTAGCTCACGTATCAAAGAAGTCCACTAAAAGATTGGACATGTTTGGCATTTGTTTGATTTTTCTTGCGACGTCTTGCAGAATCAAAAGACGTCGCGGCGACCTCTTATAGACTCCAGAGACTCATGCATAATCGAAAACCCATGTCATTGCCAGTGAGATAGGTCCTTTGACAAATGAGATTGCATTTCATTGAAACTTTGTGTGACAAAACCCCCAGAACTATGAAACCAAAATTTTATTAAAAGTTGGTTTCATACCCTAAAAATGAAAAACTTGGAAAAAAATAGGTTTTGTACCTATCACCTTCAAAGGACCCTAACTCTGTGACCCATTACAGTTTGGACTTAAGCAATGTCTTAAATTAAAGTTGATGAGTTACATAGTATTTTAGTAAACGAATCTTAAAAATAAACCATATACTTTTGAAATGACTGACCTTTGAACTTCGATTACCTTTTTTTACGAACACACTGTAGTTTAAGCTTTACAGAGATACAAAATTTGGCTGATGCGTTTTTCCACTCTTTGAATTAGAACCACTTTTCCGTCCGCCCGTTTGCTAAATTTATTGCCAAAAACTGCCAAGTTAGTGAGAAGCAGCCGCGACGCTTCACAGTGGGCCACGTACAATCAAAACTGCGCCAAAACAGGCATTTGGTTATCAAATCATTTTTTTTTTTCATGTTTCAAGCAAAGATTACAAACTTTAGATCATGTAGGCGCAATATTTCTTCTTAAAAATAATTTTGAGTGGGTCATTTCGCTTCAGAAGGATCCCTGTTTTCAATATAAAGGTATATTATATGTAAATTACTAATTTGATAATGTTAAACAATTTTCACTGAACGGATTCTGTGATTTACTTTATATTGAAATCGCCTGTCTTAAATTAGATATTTTAAGTAATTGTAGAATTCTGAGGTCATTTTTGAAGAAACAGTGGGAAAATAGGAAAATTACAAACCTTTTTTTTTTCATACGCCTGAATTGTCACTATTGCTGCTTATTTCTGCGCTAAAAATACCCTGAGCCCCTTTATTATAGTCTCTACTTTACAGTGATACCAAATTTAGCTGCCACCTTCAGCCACTTTTTGAGTTAGAGCCGCTTTTTGAGTTAGAGCCGCTTTTTATACGCCTGAATGGTCAATATTGCTGCCTATTTCTGCGCTAAAAAAACCCTGAGCCCCTTTGTTAGAGTCTCTACTTTACAGTGATACCAGATTTGGCTGCCTCCTTCTGCCACTTTTTGAGTTAGAGCCGATTTTCCACTAGTATGTTTGCCTCTTTTATCGCTAAAACTTGCTATCATGAAGCGTATTGTGTGTACAAAAATCCCAACGTAGGTGGCGTAAATATTCGATTTAAAAAAACCTCAAATCCCAAAACAACAAAAACAAGAATACAAGGAATTCGGAAAAAAATAATGGCTTGCGCATGAATAGATACTTTAACTTATTAACGCAGGCGCGGATCGAGGGGGCCGAGTGCCCCCCCCCCCCAGCACCAAAAAAAAAAGAAGGGACAAAAAATGCATAACCGACCCGATTGGGTAAATGAACCTTACCCCTATGGCCAATACTTGACCTTTTTGATAGCCTAAACCTTTTTCTATTTTGCATGATTTTCTTATATATTATGCCCAGTGAGGCGTGAAACATCGAGATTTTCGTGAAAATAAATTCCGAGGTACTCGCCCGAAACAATAGTGCTGTTTAATCAAAGTGATAGTTCAAATTTTAGTCCATACATGACAAAATAGGTTTTCTAGTCTCACGTGTTTATTGAAGCATGAATTTAAAAAAAAAGTGCCATGGGATCTTTGACACATGTCCACAGGTTCTAAACATAGCCCCCAAAATGATATTGAGATGATTTTTTAGTGCCTAAAATTACTCCAATACCTGATTATTATTCAAAAATGGCCTATTTGTGTTTGTTTTATGTGTTCATTCACCCGTGAATTGTTAGCAAAAGGCGAAATACATTTCCAAAACAGGGATTCAATCAAATTTGATCGAATATACCGCGTAAAATTCACAGGAACCGCATTTCTTGCAATTTTAACCCAGTTGTCAAGAGGTATATTTTTAGATTATTATTTTGACCGATCACTTTCATGTTTGGCATGACGATAAAGCAACTCAAGCTCTACAACTTTGTAAAACTAAAATGTCTTAAGGTCATCAGATGGGGGCGCTATTTGCAGTTAAAAAAAGAAATACATTAAAGATCATTTTAACATTCTAAATTCACATTTTGATAATGGAGACTATTACAAATATTTTTTTATAATTTATTTATTTTCCATTATTCTATTAATAATGTTCTAGGTTGCCAAACGAAAGCGTTTTACGCTCTTAAATAAGAAAAATGCAATTTTACCATGCGAGGGCGCTTTTGGTAATTAACTAGAAGACCTGAATGTTAATTGTTTTGTTGTAAGTTTTATTGCTTGGGCATTTAAATTATCTTTACAAAAAGAAATAATCATATTCTGCAAATTTCAATGTCTAAACTCGTTACAAAGTTTAGAAATGTGAAAAAAAATGTAATTTCGATATTTTCTGTTATATCCATTGCTTGACGCCATTTTCGTATGAAAAGTAGGAAAAAATCAGAAAAATAAGAGTGGTATTCAATTTGGGGAGTTATTTCAATTCAATTTGATTACAGAAACCCAATCATAACACTTTTATATTATCTATAACTATGGCTTTCGAAAATGACTGAAAATATACATCAAAATGTTCGTGAATAAATTTTAGGAAAAGTCACCAAGTCTGGTGGAAAATGATCCAAGCGTATGGAAATGGCGTATAAAAGTTTGGCAGGAAGCATTTTGTGCCCCCCCCCCCTTGGCCTTGATAGGGTTAAACAGATGTTACACCTTTGAAATTTAGGACCTAATCATTAATAAATAAAATGTAAAAAGAAAAGGAAAAAAATCATACGGATGAGTGGAGTCTGTAGAGTGCGTATTATTGTCACACAGAGTTAATTTTGTTGTACACTAAACTACACCATGTACTAAAACCCTGTGCATTTTTGTAATATCAGAACTATCTGTTTTCAGGCCAACTTTTCTCCCAAATAGTCACAGCATTTAATTTAAAACTAATTTCAATGCCATCAGAATTTTCATTTAATCTAAAAACTTATTTTTATTTCATTGTTAATGTTTCATCGTTCGATCTCCACATTTTGTCAAAACAAATTCAAATATCGGGTGAAAAAACTCATTCGCCTTGCACAAAGCGTCTTCTTTACATGTTATAATTATGTTGTCCTGAAGGTTAGAAAAAGTATATTTGAAAAGAAAAAAAGAAGAGTCAGAATCAATCCAAAATCTACGAGAAAAGGGAACGCTCAGAAACAATTAAGTATTAAGGAATCTTAAGTGCTCTTTGGACAAAATTGAATGTTTTGGAGTTTAAAATTGAACCGCATCAGGTTTAAAAAGTCAGTACACTCAAACTTGAATGACCCTGCTGTGACGTATTTGGCAAAGAAAACATCAAATTAAAATCTTATTTAATCAAGATAGCCCGCCCCCTCCCCCTTCACTCAGATGGTCAAATAAACACTTATGTCCTTTCCCGATTTCTCCGAAAAGGGGTATATTTTTAGTGGCTTAGATGGGGGGAAAATCCAGAAAATCATTGAAATATGGGTATTTTAGAATTTTTCCCCATACCTTTCTTTTAATTAATTTTCTTTTTTTTGAAATGGCGCCTGAATGGGTGGTAAATTTTGCTGGCTCCCCTTTAAAATCCTGTGATAAAGGGTGGGGGGGGTGGATTGTGCAGCTCTTCCTTCCAAAGTTTGAACAGGGGGGGCTAATTTTGACACGGCTTCCCCTCCAAATAGAGGTATCTCTCAGAATCCGGAACGATCATGCGTGTATGGTGACCACCTAAGTGTGGGGGGGGGGGGGAGGGGCATGGTGGATACATGGTGCCTCCCTTCTATACCAGTGCCAAGTTGATAGGCAGTACTCTTGTAATTGTAGAATAACCCTTCCTCGCAATACAATTGCAAACATAGTTAAATACGTGCGTATTCCTATTTGAGAAGGTTTTTGTTTATGTCACTTGTTATATTTTGATAACCAGTCTTGTTGATCGAAACATTTTGGTATACATGTATTCTGAATGAAACTCCCTTACCATTCCCGACAACTTACCATTCCGAACTGTCCATGAACAGACCGTTTTTTACTATGCCATTGTACTGGTATCTTTTAGCCATTATTTATTGGCAAATATATGAAAAGTATGTTTCATGCTTCTATTGAATGTTAATCCCCATCTCCCAAAATGTCATTCCAAAGCCTTTGTTCTTTTAAGTCCACTATTATTTCAGAAATGACTGGATCTAGTAGTCTACTGCTTTCTGGAATGAAAAAGAAAAATTCATTCCTTTCAGAATATATGCAAATGGTAGACAACACACTGGTTATTAATGATTGTACGTAATAGATGTACGTAATAATGATGTAAACGCCACCCCGTTCCGAATTTATAAGGGGATGTTTCCTCACCACCCACCCCCTCCCGCCCTATCGACATCCATGCTAGTAGGTTTTCTTTCCCAATATTCCTGTTATTAGTTATATGAAAAAGAAACGTGTTCTCTGCTTCTTTTAGTTGTTATAGAAACCTTTATGTAATCATCACAAGGCCGATTGCGAAGATGCAGGTGCAATTGCAGTTGCGAATCACATCTTTACCTGTTTTTATGTCGCACTACCAGATAAAAATATTAGCGGTTGATAAAAAAAAAAATCTTCATCTGTGCCCGCAATGAAGGTAGGCTTGTTATACTTTTGTCAATGTATTTTCCTCTTTTTTTCACGCGTTATCACCTTCTTCATAATGTTTTTATTACCTTTATTTATTTTCTATGGTATGAACAGTTTTTGCGCCATGGATAATAATAGATACCAAATAACTGTATTTCAATGTCATTGCTTTTTTTTTTTCAATCTACTTAGACCATTATTAAAGAACAACATGCAATTAACAGTATGGTTAAATTTTGAATAAAATTTACAATGACAAACAAAACACAACATCTCTTGTTTGCCGACATTTCCAATCAACCAGCAAAAGAACAAAATTTGGGCTGTCAGATTCTGATCTTTGATGAAATATTGATATATGTGATTCATAAAATTGTCTCCTTGTGCAGCACTTTGTGAAAATAGTTTATTGCTTTCAAATTATGTATATTACTGCACATTGGCGGCGATCCCAGGGGGAAAAGGGGGATGTTGCCCCCCCCCCCCCCCCCCACTCGATTTTTAAAGCTTAGTGTTTAGTGATTAGCTAGTGAAGCTAGTGAGGAGGCAAAATATATGTCAAATACAATGCTAAAAGTTATAATAAGGTAAAATTTTCGGCTTCGCGCTCGCAAACAAATCACAAGACATTGAATAAGTGAAATACTCTTTCCTCAGGTCGCTATAGCCCTATGTATTCATGGAATATGTTTTATTTGTTCCGACGCTTTATTCTTTAAATTTTCATTAGTTTCTGCAATAATGTGCGAAGAAGGCCGTTTTGTATTTCAAATTTTGGCTATGCAAATAAATGATTCTTTGGTACGCTTTATTCCGCTTGAGTGTATCATTAATTCGACTTCCGGTGTCCCCCCCCCCCAAGTCATGACCTGAAATTGCCGCCCTTGCCTTGTTACTGAAGAAGCTGAAATAGGATTCTATATATGTGTTATTTACCTCAAAGAAATGCTCTTTTCCCTTCTTTTACATAGAAAGGGGAAATAGGCCCAAACCCTTTCATTACGTAGTTGAAAGAGAAAAGGGATCAGTAATAAGAAGAGACCGTTAGATGATAATAAAAACGTGTCATGAAATTCTTTTGTGTTTTTCTCTTCTTTCTTCTATTTAGACTCTAGTGCTGATTGTCGTACCTCTTCTCATCATGTTTGATAGAAAACTAGGTAAGATGCATATTGGTATTTTTCTTGTGTATCTATAACAAGAAAGTGGTCTAAATCTAGACAACATTTTTTTTTTTTTTTTTTTTTTTTTTTTTTTTTTTTTTTTTTTTTTTTTTTTTTTATGTGATTGGGATTTTTTGGGGTGTGTGGAAGGGGGGTTACATGACTGGACTTTATGTTGAAAATCTCGTCGTTATTGTCTTCTCATAGGCCCTATCGGTTAATTTTGTACAAAAAAAGTTAGTCTGATTTTCGTGTCACCACTATAAGCGTTG
>CALNVZ010000765.1:128825-143792 GCA_940671915.1 Paracentrotus lividus
CCGGATATTAAATTTCTATCTCGCTACGGTGATATATAGACAGTGCGTCCCAGATGAAAGTAAACCCAACTTTGAGAGCCTCGTATTAAAGTTGTGTTACTTAAGTGTCATTATTTTTATATCATATCAAAGAGTAACTTATAATATTCTATCCAGTGATACAAACATCATACCTGTACTGTCAAGGATGACTGACCACTCGAATTCTAAAAACAATTTGTTAAAAACAAAGTCCAGTTTATCAGAAGCAATCCCGGCTTTCTGATCATTCATTCTTTGTGTGAGGTCAGCCTTCCTAAGTCCATTCATAAGGGACAGTGGATTTCTTGGTCTATTGAAATTCAAGGGCTGCTTCTCCTCAAACTTCGAAAGGTTGAATTATGTTTTTTTTTAATAATAATAATAATAATATCGTATTATTTACTCAGGTTAGCCACTTCAGTTCTGACAACTGTTCTCCCAGCGGGCCCTGCATGATGTTATTATTACCCCCATGCTCCTTGTAAAAAGGCAACTTTAGGTACCATTTTTATAAGTCTTTGGTATGACTCGGCCGGGTTTCGAAGTCACGACCTCCCGTTTATGAAAGCAAGAAAGGCTACCTTTTTACGGGCGCTCTAACCGATTGAGCTATCATGTCCGGTATATTAAAGCCCAAGTGCTCAGCCATCCATCACGACACAGGTTTAAGTTTAGCATCATTGAATTGAAAATGAGTTAATCTTTATTATGAAATAAATATCGAGTTTACATAAGCTATAAAATCTCAATATGAAGCTCTCAAATTTGGGTTTACTTTTTTTTCTGGGACGCACTGTATGTATAGCTTCACGTATTAGCTCATCAAGTAGATAGCTAGTTAATACGGCGGTCACAACTCGTCCGGTAGGCTACGGGGCACGTGCCATCAACGTAGCCTGCGTTGCATTTACAGTGCACGCACATGTCCTGGGTCAACTTCTGCGATTCCTGCGTTTCTGTAGTAAGGGTATGGGAAAAACTTCTTGGACGTCGTACAGGCAACGTGCCTGCATGGCACAAACGCTGTACGAATTTTCTACGAAATCTATCGTAGGGAGTTGCACGTCGAAGGTACGGCGAGTTGTGACCGCCTCACAATGCATCAACGGGCAATTTCTTTATTTTTTCTCTCAAATTTTCGACGGTTTAGCCTCCGTCTTCTTCAGGAGTATTTACAATGTGAAGATAGTACAGGGAGCGTATTCTCAGGCAGGCGCATGAGGTGCTATGACAGCTGTCTAGTGCCACAATGTTTAATATCTTAACACTAATACCCTTTTCAGACTGTTATTTCTTAACCCCGTACTATCCTTAACCCCATACTATTTGCTTAGCCGGGGTTTAGGGGGCCGTCACACTGAGGTCGTTCTATAACGTTCTTGCCCGTTTTTGCCCGTTTAAAAAAAAAATGCTGAACGGGCTTTGTTCGGTGTGGAACTTAATAATTTTGAAATAGTTGTCTTGTAATACAGATGTAGGCGAGTCAGTTAAATAGGTTCGTCGTTTACGTCATATGTCCGTTGTTTATCGCTGTGCGCAAGTACGGTTGGTTATCCGGTTCAAACGATAGTTAAACTTGTCGTTCACGTCGTAGTTACGTTCGTAGCACGTTCCAAAAGCGTCAGTAAAAGGTGCCTTATGCGCACTGCCATGATAAAAGTGTATGGTACCCACAGTTTCGTAGTCAGCGTCCGTTCTCGTTCAGAGTAAGTTTCCGTACCCGTTGTAAGGAACGTTGGTCCACTACGTTTAATTTGTAGAACTTGAAAGCCAGCTTACGATTTTTGTTGAACATGTTAAAAAAATCGGGATTGCCTTGTTCCGGTTCTCTCGGTTTTGGGCCGTTCCCCTAAGTTCTTAAAACATATGTGATAAACTGGTCATGTACGTAGATTGCTAAAAGGGTCTGACTACGGTTCAGTCCGGTGTGTAACAGATTGGCCCGTTTCACCAAAGTACGTACCTAGAACGCATGGTGAGAAGACTTAGCTCAGTGTTGACGGGGAATTATGACATGCCGTGTCTGGTTTAAAAATTGAAACTAAATGTTCGTAGTACGTCCTTCTCGTTTCAGAGTAAGTCCTACCCGTTTAAGGAACGTTGTCACGTACGTTTTATTTTAGAACTTGAATAATTAATATACAATGCCGTTTGTATGACGTCCTAGCACATCTTTAGAACGATTTAAGTACGGCAATTCTGTTTGTAGTATCGTCCATCTCGTTTCAGGATCGTTGCCACCCCCGTTAAATTTTAGGACGAGATGGGCGCGCCGATTTTTTGACACTTTTTTTGGATCGCATCGTAGGTAGTCCTATGAAGTTCGCAAAGATCGTTAAGAAGTATTTACACGTCCATCAGTTTACACAGACTATGCCCGTTCGGCAAAATTTGAAGGACGTAGTAGAACGAGGCTCAGTGTGACGGGGTATTAGAAATTCAAATGCTTTTCACACTGTGGTATTCCTTAACCCCATACTATTGTGCTGGATCATGATATATCAATGATTTCACTCTCTTTCTTTATGTATTCATTGTTTTTATCTCTTTCCTTAGTTATTCTATGGTTTTTATCTTTCTTTTGTTTTCTTTGTTTTTCTCTGTTTCCTTATGTTATTCCTTGTTTTGTTTATTTCTTTTTTTTCTTATGTTATTCATTTATTTTTCTCTATTTCCTTAGTTTTCATTTGTTTTTCTTCTTTCTTATGTAATACATATGTTTATCTCTATTTCATTATGTTATTATTGTTTCTCTTGTTTTCTTATGTTAGTTCATTGTTTTTCTCTCTTTCCTTATGTTTTAGATTGTTTTTCTCTTTTCCTTATGTTATTCAATGTTTTAATTCATTGCTTTCCTTTCCCTTATTGTATTTCTTTGTTTTCTTTCTTTGTCCTCATGTTATTCATTGTTTTATCTTTTCTTATGTGTATTCATGTTTTTCTCTTCTTCTTTATGTTTGTCATTGTTTTCTCTTTCTAATATGTTTTTAGTGTGTTTTTCTGTCTTTTCCTTATATGTTATTCATGTTTTTAATTCATTGCTTTCCTCTTTCCCTTATGTTATTCTTTGTTTTTCTTTCTTCCTCATATTATTCATTCTTGCTTTATCTTTTTTTTATCGTTATTCATCTGTTGTTTTCTCTTTCTTCTTATGTTATTCATGTTTCTCTTTTCCTTATGTAAGTTATTTCATGGTTTTTTTTTTTTTCTTTTGTTAGTTCATTGTTTTTCTCTTTTTCCTTATTTATTTTATTGTTTTTCATTTTTCCTTATGTTATTCATTGTCTTTTTTTATGTTTTTCATTTTTCTCATATATTTGTGTTATCAGTTTACGAAATTATTATGCATTTCATGACCACAATTTTCATTGATTGGCTAATGCTTAGCCTCGCTTTTCCTTAGCACGGTTCTGGTTTCAGACGCAACTCTTAGCACCAATGTCCTCGGCTAACTCTGCAATTACCCGGCGTAACCTGCCTTTTTAGCAGGGCCAGATAGTACGCGTACTATTTACCGTGCTAGCCTACTTTGGTAAAACGCAGTCTGAACCGAAAGGCGTGCTAAGCTTAACCCAGGAAATAGGTGGTACTAAGCCGCCCCTTAGCCCTACCTATTTCCTGGGGTTTAAGGATTTTAACTGCAGTCTGAAAAGCATATAAGGTGAATTTTCTGATATCTCAGAAATGCAAGACTTCCATAACATTGTTGTGATTATCAGATTTGTATTTTTAATTTCTTCTGTGTGTGTATATTGTTCATAGTATTGTTACGTAATAATCAGTAACTTTGTTCATTATCGCTAAGCGCGTCTTTAGTCATGTTACTTGTTTATGTGAAGGGAGCGCATCCTTAGCCAGCTATCGTAGCAACTGCATGGACCTGCCTGAGAATACGCTCCCTGTACTCTCTTTACACTTTAAATACTCCCGAAGAAGACGGAGGCTTAGCCGTCGAAAATTTGAGAGAAAAGAATTTTTTTTTAATAAAAGCCTTTAAATCATTAACTGGCTTTCTTCTTGTTTATATATATAATTAGCACTTTTTCTCCAAGGAAAATCGACATTCTATTTGCACGAGTAAGCGAAATGGGTTATTTTACTTGATGTAAAATTTGTCATGGGAGTAGGGTCTAGTATTAGTATTTCCGAAGATACAGTAAATTTAATTGTGTTGACCAGTGAGCATTTTCATTGAATTTCTTCGGAGTATGTACATGTATTTATATAATTACCAGAAAAAACCTCATAATTATTCGCTTGACCTAATTTCATGGTTATTTTCGGTTCATACATTCTCTTATCTTATTGGATATTACAGCATTAGGGAATGGGTTTTCCATGACTGTGGAGACATTGCAGACGACACCTTCATCATTCACGAAAGGTGGGTCATTACACATGGCACCTTTTTTTTCTCTGTTCAATTATAATTTATATGGCAGCTGTTTTTTTTTTTTTCGTTTTTTTTTTTTTACAGTACGTTTCATCTGGTATTGTTATTGTGATAACACAGTGCTTTTTTAGTGAAAGGACATTGAAATCCTGCCCAACCTGACCCAACCTGATTCCCATAACCTGTACAAAGCATGAATAACTTTCAGACTTGACGGTGCCACATGAAAGCTTGGTACAATATACCCAGAACTAAAGCCTTTTCCTCAGAATCAAATGTATTTTATTAGTTGGTAGCCATTTTAAAAATGGTACATTATCTTCTGTTTTACAGATCCACCTTCATGTATGATGGATCCTAGAGGGGTGAACTACAGGGGCCAGTTATCTCAAACCGTATCTGGGTACACCTGCCAGAGTTGGACCTCCCAGGACCCTCACTCACACGATAAAACCCCTGCTGATTACCCCTCGGCTGGATTGGGAGATCATAACTACTGCAGGAATCCAGACGGTGAATACACCGCGTGGTGTTTTACAACCAATGAAGACATAAGATGGGAATTGTGTGCTGTTGGCGACATGGCATTTCCCTGCAGAAAGGAATGTATGTTATAGGACGTGTTATTGGTTTTCCAACGGAATTTGAAGTATGAAAGTATAATAAAATAACAAAGTCACTCAAAATCTAACAGTACACTTCGAAGATGATACATGATTACGCGGACTGTGCCGAAACCGGTTACTTCATAGAATTCTTCCTAGCAGCTTATCTTCTGAGAATGCCTCCAGCTTGTATGTTTTCGCAATCGGGCTCAAGATTTCAGCTTAAACTGTTTTCTCTTTTACTCTGTGTTTCTCTTTGCTCTTCAATGATTTTGTTGAACGTGGATTTATAAAAAATATATATATGTTAGATTGCATCATGGTATCATCGCAGGGTCATCGTGGGGAGCCTTGGAGCTGATCGTACAATGCCACATATGATATGCTGCTTATACATGCCCCTCTCGCACACAGACCCCATATTTTGACCGTAGGCTCCTGAACACCCTGCGATGATCGCAAATGTATATGTGGGATTATTTCTCTTCCTTATGCATGCGACCTAATGACTGTTTATGTTGTTGTTGTTTTGTTTTGTTTTTTATTATTCCTCCTCAGATATAACATTCGGAGCCGACGAATGCTACAGCCTTCCCGATGCCTCCGATTACAGAGGCAATGTGTCTGTCACAAGGAACAATCGCACCTGTCAAAAGTGGTCCTCTCAGATACCCCATAAACACACTTGCACCCCTACCCAATACCCGGACAAAGGCCTTGGGGATCATAATTTCTGTAGAAACCCGGATGGAGTGTCATTTGCCTGGTGTTATACAACTTCCTCTGTGAGATGGGAGACGTGTAACATTGGAGATCGTCGGGATAACTGCAATACCCTTTAGCATATTGATGTGAAGTATGGTTGAAAGTAACATTCACAAAACCGTTTTACTCCATCCCCTCCCCCCGGAAAAATACCATATAATATGATTTCTAGCCTGTTCGATCATGCCTATACCCACCCCGCCCACCCACTTTCGGCGTAGCCCACTTTTGAAAATGCTCTTCGGCCCCTATTCTTCCTCAGCCTTTACTGGCTGGAAAAATATATATGTTAAAATGATATGGCTTTTTATCTGGAGATGCTTTGGGTAACCATCATACATAAGTTATTTATATAGCGCTTTTACATTTTTTTTAAATGCTCAAAGTGCTTTACAACTGAATTAACAATAACAAACATTTCTGCTCTTCAAGTGCTTACAAGGACAAAGGGGATTAGAGACAAAATAGATAGGTTTTCAATTTCTTTTTAAACAAAAGAACTGAGTTACATGAACGAATGTCAATTGGGAGGGCATTCCAGATGTTAGGACCAGTGAAACTTATGGATTGCTGACCTAACCATCCCCGCCACCCCCTCCCCCAAAAACACTTAAGGCTGGAGAGATTCCAGTTTATAAGCCTAGTGCATGTACATAAAAATTTGTTATATTGTAAGTCTAAGTTACATGGATGTTATGGTTAACCGGTTTCCCATTCGAGTGTACAAATTTAATACATTGATATATTTTATGAAAAGACTTAATATCCGTAGAGTTTTAGTAAATAAATGTTTAAACCTAAGCAATAGGTTTACTAGAAACCGAACGCCTCTGACAACAAAAGTTTTTATTTGAGTCTTTTGGTGTGATAACGGCAATAGTAACATATTTTTTAGCCCAAATTACATTTTGCTTAGAATTTATTGTATTAGTTATGAGTATGTATTTATAGTTGAGAATCAATCTATAATGTTTCTGAAATTCGTCCATTATTGTTAATGTTGCAAATCTTTAATTTGGTTTTGTATTTCATTCATGGCCATATTATTTTGTATATTCTTAAAAAGAGACTTGTTCCTGTTCATTCCCGAGTGCAATAGATAAAAAAAACCCCATTGATTTTTGAAACAAAGTGGCAGACAAAAGAACAAAGGCCTCGAAATAAAAGACTTATTAAATTTGAAAAAAAAACACGAATTTCAGCTTCCTTGTGATATTAGCGTGTTTTCGCTGGACTACGGGAGGTGGAATCTAGAACGTTAGCCATATGAAGGGCTATATTTTCAAAATAGCTTAAAACTAGGGGTACTACCGGGCCTACTACACAGGAAGAATTATTGGACTCCGCACTCTGTGTATGACGTCACCACTTGGGAAATCCCCAGCGCTGCACCTTTCCCTTCCTGGTTCGGAGTTCAACTTGCGGAATATCGGAGGCGAATCCAGGTTTTCATTACCGAACAGAGGGGGAAGGGGACACAAATTTTTATATTGATTTTTTTGTATGTTGTTGTTGTTTTTGTTTTTGTTTTGTTTTGTTTTGTTTTGTTTTTGAGCAAAAAGCTGCAGTCCAAGCGTTGTTTTTTTTTCTTCTTCACTTCAGCCCCTCTCTCGGGAGGGGGGGGGGGGGGGTATAGGAGTTAATGTTTGTCCTGGCTTTTGTCGTTCAGTTCAATAGTTTGACTATATTAACAGTACATCGATAGGGATTGGTGGGTGAGGGCGCTGAATTGGGGGGGGGGTATGATTCTGTTTTTTAAGACTTTGACCGTTCCAAGTATTTTTACTGTTTTAAAAAGATACATTTCTGGTGGGAAGGGAAGTTGTCCCATTTACTCGTGGTATTGTTTCATCGTTTTGGGGGGTGGCGGAGGCAACGTGCTCCTCTCATGAACCGTTTCGTATGTTATTTTGTTTTGTTTTGGGCAAGGTTCTTTTTTGCTGGATAGGGGAGGTGCGCGACCCCCCCCCCCCCACCTCATGCCACCGTTCAAATGGGCGAATTTACATTGAGGTACACTGGATATACTTCTCGCAAATATACTATACCGCGTAATTGATGGACGCAGAACTATCTCCTCCTTAGTGGATTGAATGCACCTTAGAAACCCTCCATTTTCAGTCTGAAGGCGAAATATCAGTGTTCGTTTAGACGATTTTAACGACGATGAGTGTTGTGGCGGTGTTTAGTTGCCTGTAGAGGTTGAAGGTGAGATGTTGAGAATGTGGTAAAATCATACCAAATTATAGTTTAAAAATTTCATCACAGTATTAGGTGCCCTATGTTTGCTGGTCAAGTTTGGCGTCCTAACTGTTCTAGGTCGCTGGTGGGAACCCGTTTGGCTAACGATCAATTTTTGCACCCTTAAAGTTTAAGATAGAATCGGTGCCCCTATGCTTTAGGGTCACTTTGGCGCTAGAATTATGTAGAGCCCTCTAAGTTTAAGAGTGGCAGTTTGCGCGCCTTAGGTTTTAAGGTCAAATTCGGAGGCCCTGTATATTTGAAAATCTTATTGGTCCCCCTAATGTTTAACTTTAATGTGGTGCCCCTCTACTTTTAGTCAGTTGGCGCCTCAGTTAAGGTCGATATTGATGATGGCCTTCCCCTGCTTTTCGTCTCCACCCTTTCCCTTTCTTCTCTCCTCTCCGTTCTCCCATTTTTGTTTCCGCTTTCTGTTTTTTTCCGTCTCTTTTACTTGATTTTATTTATCTTTCGTCCCCCCCCCCCCCATCTTCTCGGCGCCCCTTCGACATATTGGCCGGTGGGCCATCACAGCAATACGCCTAACTATACATTCATTTTTAAATTTAGTTGATTTTGGTAACCATCTAGCATGAATGTCGAGCAGTATCAACCGAGCCCCCCGAAGGATTAACATTTTGAGACATGTGGCCCCAGCATGGCCATAACAATACGTAATTTGGCATATAATGCAATGCTTATTTTTTCGTTCTATACCGACAACACGATAGCGTGAAATGCAGTCGGAGTACTTTCGCTTAAACGACCAACCAAGCCCCATTTCACTTCGTTTCGAGATTTCTGTCATAAAATATTATCCTAATTAATGCCTAAATTGATCCTAAACATCACCGCTATTATACGAAAAGAACGTGAAATAACTCATCATCGACCCCTTGAAATCTGTCTCCTCCTCCATCGTCCGCAAATCAAGATTTGATCTCGTAAAATCTATATTACTTGCATTTGTAACTTATAAAGCATACATGAATCAAGTGAAAAGCGCTGGCCTGGGTGTGTCACGGGTGTGATATTATTTTTTCTTGACCGCTGCTTACTGTTATTAAAACTTGTTTCACTTCAATGAAAAACATTGAAACTTGATCTGAATGAAATTATGATTGAGATTTTATTTAAGCTTGTCTCATCTCAACATAAAATTCAATGAACAATTGAACAAAATATACAACATTGACTCATCTTGATAATAAAAGTCTTCTCGCATCTGATATCCACTGTCTAGTCCGCTGTGATGTCCACCGCCACGGCTCCGGGGTTGAAAGCTGCTGCGTTGATCCCTCCAGTTCGTTCTTCCGCGTCTCGTTGAGCCTCCGCCGTCTTAGGTTGATCTCTCTCGATCCATAGTTGAATTCCCCGCTGTAGAAATTACGACTCGGCACTAACGTAGCATTGTAGAGTTACTTAAATAAGACTAGATCTCGCAGAACATCGGTAACAATTAATTGATGAAATAATTGTAAGTCTTCACCAAAATAAGTCTTTGAAACAGGAATAAATTAAATAAATAAACGAAGTCAAATCATGCTTCGCCTCCTTCTTCCCGCATGGCTCAAGCTCCTGTGACGTAACAATACAATTCCCTCTTGTCTATTTCCGTAAACCCGTCAATCCAAAATGCCTCCCTAGTAATCTACAATAGGTACATTTCGCTCTGTATAATTTCTTTCCTGACAGGGTGCACGAGCTGGCGACATCGACAAACCACACGTGGGAATGTTTACATTCCTATTAAAGCCCTCTCTGATTGGCTGGTCATTGAGAACGTAAGTCCACCCAGATTAACGTTCTAGATTCAACGAGAACTTAAATCCACCTCAAGTTAACGTCCTAGATTTGAGTACGGGAGACCTTACACCGGTAACTATGGGAAACGCTCGATTTTGCACACGGTTTCTCGAAATTTAAACGCTTTCCCAGTTGTTTCAAGCAAATTCCAGTTTCATGCCCTCTTTTCGCCGTACTATCAGTATGCAGGGTTTGGGTTTTGAGCTCTTTTGAAAATATAACTCTTCGCCATGCTAACGTTCTATACGTATATGTAACTTTTAAACCAAGAGGAGTTTTACAAATGTCATTACATGTGCTTGTAGGTAGTTTTATCAGCTACCATTTCGGTGAGTTTTACTGAAATTTGTTAAGTCATGCTTCAATGAGCACAGTCAAAAGACAAAAATGTCACTTTTCGAAAGTCACAAGGTCAGTTTCATAACTTTAATTCAATAATATCGGAACAAATTCAAACTTTTAAACAAGAGATATGTTCAGAAGGGTTGTTGCCTTTAATTTCTAACACATCAAACGACTTTTGCATTAAATTTCACGGTTGGATGAACATGAGGTTAAATTTGCAAAAACTGCATTTTTCACACATTTTTACTTTGAAATATGATTGATTATGACGGAATATGCAATCTGGAAGAGTGTTTTAAACAATATTCATCAATTCACGGTTGAATGAACACTTAATAAAAACAAAAAAAGGACACTTTCAAATTCCATTGTTAAGTATTGTTCTATTTTTGTGGAATAAAATCATTTTATCAACATTTTTTTGTTATGTGTATGTCAAATAATTGTTTTCAAATGATTCTATGGCATTTTATTAAAAATTCACGCTTCAATGAACACTTGATACGTGAAAAGCAATTTTTTTCGTTTGTGGACTAAAATTAAATCGCTTACTTTGGATAATTGTCACAGACCTTCTTGGATAGTTCATTTGATTCGAGTTTACGAAAATTCAGAGTTTATGCTTCAGTGAGCAGAAGTTGTTAGATAAAGATATGTCAATAGAATGAATTCATAGCTTTTGGCCCCAACCCCGTAGCCTTATCAGATTCTAAATTTAGCGTTTGTTCTGTTAGTATAGAACCCTGAACTTGGTGTGGCCAAGTTTTTGTGAAAAAACTCCAGTAGAATTCACAAAAAATCCAATTGAAATTACAGCCGATTTTCAATTTTGTTAACATTTTGATTTCTCTCCATTGATCATTGTGTACAATCTCGAAGCAAAAACAAGCCCCAAATCAACATGCTGGAACTTTTTAACAAAAAGGTCTTGAGGAATGTCGTTTGGCGGTTTTGTTTATACACTCATCGACTAACTTATGTGCGAAAATGAGATAAAACCTTTGAGTCATGCATGAATAAACACACGTTAAAGGCAAAATTGTCAATACAAAAGTCACAAAAGTCACCTTTCAAGTGTGCTCACTCGTCCATGACACGACGAATATTGCTCATTTTCTCACAAAATGTGTCGATAATATTGATGATAATATCTGATGTCAATTCTTTGAATAAAATTGTTGGATTTTACCATTTTTGGAGGCCTGAACATAATTCTTAAAATTGTGCTCACTCATCCATAAAAAATAGTGAAATGTATTGGGATTGGTGTTGGATGATCAAATTTTGGATGATAAATCCACCAAAATGTTTAAACACAAGGTAAAAATAAAATTTTACAAAATTGTTATTTTTATAGCCTAAAAAATGACCCTTGTGACTTTTGAAAATGTCCATTTTTGCTTTAAACGTTGATTGCTCATGCATGTCTCAAGTGATCGATGTCACTTTTTCACAGAAGGTACTTAATAAGTGGATGAAACTTCCCTCCAAATTATTGTACAAAAAACAAGCTCGTTCAAAAGTTACATCATTTTGATTTTTGATTTTCTTTGATAAGGTCCTCCGTAGTCCACCGAAAACACCCTACACTGTAAAAAAAAATGAGTAAAATCTTACCCAATACTGAGCAAAAAGGTAACTCGCGTGAAATTGAGTAAAAAATATTACTCATGCAGTAGAGCCAAATGTTACTCAGAAAAGAATAACTTTTAGTCATCTATGTATCATTCCTAGCTTCGAAAGGAGTAAACAATTAGTTTACTCATTTTCTTGCGAGTTACCTTTTTACTAGCTCTGTTAAGCGTAAACAAAATTTACTCCGTTGGGAGTAAAGCATTAGTTTACTCATTTTCTTGCGAGTTACCTTTTTACTCTGTTAAGAGTAAACAAAATTTACTCCGTTGGGACTAAAGCATAATTATGTTTACTCATTTTCTTGCGCGTTATCTTTTTACTAGCTCTGTTAAGCGTAAACAAAATTTACTCCGTTGGGAGTAAACCATTAGTTTATTTATTTATTTATTTATTTATTTCGTTTTATTTACCCAGGGTAACCCCTTCAGTAAATTAAATACTGTTATACTTGGGGGCCCTGCAAAGAAGATATAAACATTTATTTACTCATTTTCTTGCGAGTTACCTTTTTTTTTACAGTGTAATTATGTAAGTGAGGACGGTATGAATATGTGATACCATGTATCGTTATGTGTAAAACTATAATTCTGACTCTGAATTTAAATTAACTTCATGTTATTTTTGCAGGATCCTTTTTAATAACGGTATTACCGAAGAGGCTACCCTTTTTTTTTTTTTTTTTTACAGCTTGTTGTTCCGAAGCCTATTTCAGGTTACCAAATATCCAAATCTTAAAGCTGTATTAAAATGTTGGTAAGGTTGAAATGCTTTAACTATAAGAAGTTAATGTGACCGATAAACCAAATTGTTACAACTCAGTCTTTGTGAAAATTTTAATCTGACCGTTAAATCAGCTTTGGCGCCTTTTAAGGCAGTATTAATTTATTCTTTAAAACCATTATTCAATTTATTTTGATGCAAACGAAGCTATATAGGGAGACCGAGGATGGACGTTACAAAATTCACATTTTGGGCCAGATAATAATATGAAAGTACTCACACACTCCATTTTGGGTCTGTAGTTAGCCTATTATGTTGGCTAAAACCTGATGCACATAAACCTAGAAAACATGTAAACACTAATTAACTAAAGCTTAATTAATGAAGCCAATTTTTTGTAACAACCTACCCCGTATACAGGGTAAGCTGTTACACCATACGGGGCAAATTGTTATATTATGTAAACATACGGGGTAAGTTGACAATGTGTAAATTTCTTATACCATACTTTTGTTTCAACTTTCCAGTTTCTTGGTATCGTTAACAGTAGATCAAGTAGAGCTCTAGAATAGACTCAAGTAATAATAGAAATATCAAAATATTAACACCTGAAAATTGAAACAAAATTACTTTACATGTGTAATGTGATTGGGGTAGGGTGTAACATGGACATGGAGTAGGTTGTTGTAACAACCTACCCCATGGGTGATTTTACACATAAAATCAACTGTAGCACAGCCATTAGGCAGAATTACATGGCATGGCTCAGGGGTTTATTAGTGACATACATGTACTATATTCACAATACCAGACTATCATCATGTGCCTTCAGTTGTTAGAGCTATTACAAATGTTAATTTTTGTCAAAAAATTCACTTGGAACTGTAAAAAATTGTTTTTGTTGATTTACTTTTTTATAAAACAACGGAGAAACCTCACGACCAGCAGTTCATCACAGCTATGTATAGGCTGTATATAGATGCAAGTTAGCACGAACTCTCTTGTTCCAACTTAGCACACTGAGAACTGTAACAACTGACCCGTGTAACTTCCATCCCCGGTCTCCCCTAATTGAAATGTTAAAGTTTACATTTTTAGATCGAAACTACATCCTTGCTTTACTCCCATGACAAACTGATTAAACCGTATTTTTTCCATCTTTAGGGAATTTAATATTCGGATTTGGATCGCTAGTGTAGCTATACTTTTTAACCCTGTGAATGTGTGTGCAAATTATTTAAGTATCGTGATGCTTCAGACGAGGTTTTGTGTTCGTGTGTGTGAGGGTATGTGTGTGTGGTCAGATGTGTAAGGATGTGTTTTTGTTGGTATGTGATTGGGTGGTTGGTTGGTTGGTTGGGTGTGCGTGGGTAGGTGATTGAGTATGTGGGTGTGGGTGTTTTTGTGTGTGTGTGTGTGTGTGTGTGGGTGTGTGTGGTGTGTTTGTATGTATGGTGTGTGTGTGTGTGTGTGTGTTGTGGATTGTTTGCTGAGGATGTATGCGGTGTGTGTGTTTGTGTGTGTGATGTTTTTTTCTTCATTATAGAAACTGGTCATATCTCAAGATCTACAGTACCAAATGGGATGAAACAAATTTTAGAAGAAAGCCTGATTTTCCTACTTCATGGAATGTCAAACACATTTAGAATGTTATTATTTTCATACTTTCAAAAAAAAGTTTTCCAACTGTACCATTATATTTGACACAGACTGTACAAATATATAAATATATATATTGAAAGAAATGGGTGAAGAAACTCATCTACCCGACAAAGGAAACAGTTGGTGAGGTTAAGATTCTGTTTATCTGACGGTCATCGGATTGGTCCGCCCGAGCCACTTACCAGTCTCTGTGGTCTAGTGGTAAAGGCACCGGCGTTCAAAGCTGGAGGCACGGGTTCGTTCCCGGTGGAGACATTTTTTCGATCTCCCAAAAAATTATCCAAAAAGGGAGGATAGCTCTGGGAATTTGATTTGAGCTACGTCAACTATTTTCTCTTCACCCATTTCGTTCAAAATTTAAATAAAAAGAGTTGCCCATTGGCTGTTGTACATGTATTCTCTTACACTTATATATATATTATATATATATATATATATATATGACGATTTAACTATGTCTTCAGGTCGTATTATGATTTGTGGAATATATTTTATTTGTTCAAGTTATATCTTAAAATTGTCATTAGTTTCTGTAAATAAGTGAAATAGATCATTCTATTTCGAATTTGGGTATACAAATATTTAGGACGCCTTATTCCGTTCGAGTCTATAATATTTCCCATTTCAGGGTTTCCGTCCCCCCCCCCCCACCCCGACCGTCATCACAAAGAAATCGCCGCCCTAACGGTAGGGGAGACAGGGACAATTGTAACACGGGAAATTGGAACAGAGGCTCCCATCCCTAGCAGAAGCATGCTTCAAACATCTCTCTCG
>CALNVZ010000765.1:143817-158351 GCA_940671915.1 Paracentrotus lividus
AAGCAAAACTCATTCTACGCCCCGCACACACGAGGAAACAGTTGGTGAGGTTAAGATTCTGTTTATCTGACGTCGGAATCGGATTGGGTCCGCCCGAGCCACTTACCAGTCTCTCTGTGGTCTAGTGGTAAAGGCACCGGCGTTCAAAGCTGGGAGGCACGGGTTCCGATTCCTGGTGGAGACATTTTTTCGATCTCGCCAAAAAATATCTATCCAAACAAAGGGAGGATAGCTCTGGGGAATATTATTTAGCATATCTAACGACTATCGATCAATCTATTACTCTTCACCCATTTCGTTCAAAATTTAAATAAAAAAGAGTTGGCCCATTGGCTGCTTTGTACATGTATTCTCTCTACACTTATATATATATATTAATATATATATATATATGACATAGACTTTAACTATGTCTTCAGGTCGAATATAATGTATTTGTGGAATATATTTTATTTGTTCCAACGTTATATTCTTAAAATTGTCATTAGTTTCTGTATAATAAGTGAAATAGATCATTCTATTTCGAATTTGGGTATACAAATATTAGGACGCCTTATTCCGGTCGAGTCTATAATATTTCCCATTCAGGGGTTTCCGTCCCCCCCCCCCCCCACCCCGACCGTCATCACAAGAAATCGCCGCTCCTAACGGTAGGGGAGACAGGGACAATTAGTCATTACACGGGAAATTGGAACAGAGGCTCCCATCCCTAGCAGAAGCATGCTTCAAACCTAAACTATGTAAAAAAAAACACAAAAAACAAACAAACATGTGCATTTCATCGCCATCGGTGACATTTGAGTGTAAGGAGATTAACGGTTCATGGAACTTTCTACATCAACAAAAAAATTTGGAGCAGAAAATAATATCTGACATGGATGTCATTTTCATTTATTGAGAAATTAAGCTTGTATTTTGCTAAAAGTTTCAACAATGATGGACTTGCCTTTGACAGGCCTTTGGCCTTTGTAAATCCCACACATTTGTATATGTCATTTTGTATTCTCTATATTTGTGCCGTGTGTAATTTATGCCTATTTTAACATTTTATTGTATGTATTGTCTTTTTATGCAATGTGAAAATAAATGAATTTAAAAAAATTGAATGAATACCTAAAACTACATACTGCCTGTATGATACTGCCTGTGATGGTACTGTGTATGGTACTACTGTAGGTATGGTACTATTGTATGGTGTACTGCTGTGAGGTATTAACTGGGTGGTACTACATATAAAGGTAATATCTGACATGGCTGTCATTTTCACTTATTGAGAAATTAGGCCTGTATTTTGCCAAAGTTTTCACACATGAATACCTAAAGCACACTACTACTGTATGATTCCGCTGTTGATCTGTCTGCTTGGTATGCACTTCTAGGTACTACTGTATCGGCTTTACTGCTGATCGCTGTACGCTTGTATAGGTACTCTGTATGGTACTGCTGTATGTCTACTGGTATCGTAGCTTATTGATGTATGGGTTGATATCTGGCTGCTGTATGTGTCTGCTGATGGCTCGTATGGTACTACTGTATGGTACCTGTATGGTACTGCTGTATCGACTGTTGTAAAGTACTGCTGTATGTATGCTGTTTACTCTGTATGGTACTCCGTGGTTTCATGTGTTGGTACTGCTGTATGGCACTACTGTATGGTACTGTTGTATGGTACGTGAATGGTGCTGGTGTATGGTACTGCTGTACGGTACTGTTGTATGGTACCACTGCTACTACCATACATATGGTATTTGTGCCAAAAAAAAAAACATACAGCAATACCATACATATGGTATTTGTGCCCCCCCCAAAAAAAAACAAAAACAAACAAACAGCAATACCATACATATAGTATTTGCGTGCCAAAAAAAAACAACATTAAAGCAAAACCATACATATGGTATTGTGCCAAAAAAAAACATTACAGCAATACCATAATATAGTATTTGTGCCAAAAAAAACACAGCAAAACCATACATATGGTATTTGTGCCAAAAAAAAAAAAACATACAGCAATACCATACATATGGTATTTGTACCAAAAAACCATACAGCAATACCATACATATGGTATTTGTGCCAAAAAACATGCAGCAATACCATACATATGGTAATTGTGCCAAAAAACCATACAGCAATACCATACATATGGTATTTGTGCCAAAAAACATACAGCAATACCATACATATGGTATTTTTGCCAAAAAAAAACATACACCAATCCCATACATATGGTATTTGTGCAAAAAAAACATACAGCAATACCATACATATGGTATTTGTTTTAAAAAAACATACAGCAATACCATACATATGGTATTTGAGCCAAATACCACAGCACTGCTGTATGGTATTCTTATGGTAGCCTTTTCCTGTGTGGTATTTTCCTATGGTACTTCTATGGTATTTTATTGTACCATAGAAATACCATAGGAATATCACAGGACATTTTTGTAAGGGAGGGCCTGTCCCACAGGAGGCAATCGTTGTGGCGACAACCTATGCAAGTTAGAACCTGCCAGAATCGTGTCAGAATCGTAGATGACCGAAGTTCATATACGTATCTACGACTCTGTCTACGATAGGCTACGACAACGACTTGCTTCGACTCAAACAATGGACTAATAATAGGTTGTATCCGATAATACAACAGCCTCAACCTTCGCGCATCTCGCTGATCGACTTCTCTCGTTGCAGCTTCAAATCAACCAAAATATGAACTTGAGCATTGTGGCGATCCTTGCGACTGACACAGGCGATCGAGTGTTTTCTACCTGATGGCGGCCTGTCGCCTTTATGTTCGTGATAGTCCTCTCAGTCGCGCATTATAATTTGGGTCGTGAGTGAATTTTGAGAATTTCAAAAATCAGCGGCGACTGTACAGTATCTAAATGGGAGGCCGATCCTGATTTTGGTGAATGTAGGTGGCGACAAAGACCGTAGCGGCTTAAATTTTACTGGGCGTTCGGTTCAGCGATGCGTGCAACGTACGCTGGAGCGCGGCAACCTACAACTGACCGCCGTTCCACTGTGCTAATAGGCAGCTTTCTAACGCCAGACCGAACGTCAAGCTAGTACGAGGTGACGTCATATCGCCACTGCGCATGCTCAAATTCTTACACTCTGGTCGTCTTCTAAATCTGAGGACGGGAGTTGGGGGAAATTTCCCCGATTCCACGTCAAAATTAGAAATGATGGAAGAGAAGATGAAAGAAGAATAGAAACAAAGAAATACACTAGAAATGATGGAGGAGAAAGTGAAAGTAAGATAAAAACAAAGAAATACATAAGAAATGATGGAAGAGAAGATGAAGAAGGAAAAACAAAGAAATACATAAGAAATAATGAAAGAGAAAGTGAAAGAAGGATTAAAAACAAAGAAATACATAAGAAATGATGGAAGAGAAGATGAAAGAAGGAAAAACAAAGAAATAGTGAAAGAGAAAGTAAAAGAAGGATTAAAAACAAAGAAATACATAAGAAATGATGGAAGAGAAGATGAAAGAAGGAAAAAAAAAGAAATACATAAGAAACAATGAAAGAGAAAGTGAAAGAAGGATTAAAAACAAAGAAATACATGAGAATTTATAGGAGAGAAGAGAAAAGAAGAATAAAACAAAGAAATACATAAGAATTTATAGGAGGGAAGAGGAAAGAAGAATAAAACAAAGAAATACATAAGAAATGATAGTAGAGAAGATGAAAGAAGGAAAAACAAAGAACTACATAAGAAATAATGAAAGAGAAAGTGAAAGAAGGATAAAAAACAAAGAAATACATAAGAAATGATGGAAGAGAAGATGAAAGAAGGAAAAACAAAGAAATACATAAAAATGATGAAAGAAAAAGTGAAAGAAGGATTAAAAACAAAGAAATACATAATAAATGATGGAAGAGAAAGTGAAAGAAGGATTAAAAACAAAGAAATACATAAGAATGATGGAAGAGAAAATGAAAGAAAAAAAAACTTAAGAAATACATGAGAAATGATGAAAGAAGGATTAAAAACAAAGAAATACATAAGAAATTATGGAAGAGAGGATGAAAGAAGGATTAAAAACAAAGTAATACATAAGAAATGATGGAAGAGAAGATGAAGGAAGGAAAAAAACAAAGAAATAAATAAGAAATGATGCGAAGAGAAAGGGAAAGAAGGATAAAATAAAAAGTACATACAAAAAAATAAGATAACATAAGATACTAACAAACACATAAAGAAATTCAAATAATTGTCACCGGTCCAAACATCTTTGTTCACGTGACTATCGAAACTCCGTCGTCAAAATTCGAAAGCGCTTCTGCGAGGGAACGAACGAGGTCTGCACGACCTCGATACTCCGTAATAATGAGCTTTCGGGAACACTACGGTAGGTAACAAGACGCGTAGGTTTAATCGACCGTACTGGCCTCGCACTTCGCACTACCGTCGTGACTTCGTAAGCGCTTTTCGCAGTCTGCGAAGACGACGGTGAACAGCATTTCTGTGTACTCTTCTTATTTCTTCTTCTTAAAAAAAAAATCCTATGTATTTCTTTTGTTTATCTTTCTGTTATCTTCCTTTCTATTCATTTTTAATGTTTCACATCTGTGTCTTTGTCTTTCTTCTTATCTTCTCTTCTATCATTTCTATATATTTCTTTGTTTTAATCTTCTTTCTCTATCTCTCCTATATTTATGTATTCTTTGTTTATCCCTTCTTTCCTCTTCTCTCTATAAATTCTTATTTTTTCTTTGTTTTATCCTTCTTTCCTTCTCTCCTTTAAATTCTTATGTATTTCTCTTGTTTTATCCTTCTTTCTCTTCTCTCCTATAAATTCTTATGTATATTCTTTTTTATTCTTCTTTCCTCTTCCTCTCCTATAAATTTCTTATTTTTTATTTCTTTGTTTTATCCTTCTTTTCTTCTTCTCTTTTTAAATTCTTATGTATTTTTTGTTTTTATCCTTTCCTCTTCTCTCTTATATTCTTATTTATTTCTTTGTTTTAATCCTTCTTTCTCTTCTCTCTTTTAAATTCTTATGTATTTCTTGTTTTATTCTCTTTCCTCTTCTCTTCCATAAATTCTTATGTATTTCTTGTTTTATCCTCTTTCCTCTTCTCTCCTATAAATTCTTATTTATTTCTTTGTTTATCCTTCTTTCCTCTTCTCTCTTTAAATTCTTATGTATTTCTTTGTTTATCCTCTTTCTCTTCTCTCCTATAATTTTATGTATTTCTTTGTTTTATCCTTCTTTCCTCTTCTCTCCTATAATTCTTATGTATTTCTTTGTTTTATCTTCTTTCCTTCCTCCTATAATTCTTATGATTTCTTTTTTTATTCTTCTTTTCTCTTCTCTCCTATAAATTCTTCATGTATTTCTTTGTTTTATCCTTCTTTCTCTTCTCTCCTATAAATTCTTATGTATTTCTTTGTTTTATCCGTCTTTCCTCTTCTCTCCTATAAATTCTTATGTATTTCTTTGTTTTATTCTTCTTTCCCCTTCTCTCCTATAAATTCTTATTTATTTCTTTGTTTTATCCTTCTTTCCTCTTCTCTCCTATAAATTCTGATGTATTTCTTTGTTTTATTCTTCTTTCCTCTTCCCTCCTATAAATTCTTATGTATTTCTTTGTTTTATTCTTCTTTCCTCTTCTCTCCTATAAATTCTTATGTATTTCTTTGTTTTATCCTTCTTTTCTCTTCTCTCCTTTAAATTCTTATGTATTTCTTTGTTTTATCCTTCTTTCCTCTTCTCTCCTATAAAGTCTTATGTATTTCTTTGTTTTATCCTTCTTTCCTCTTCTCTCCTATAAATTCTTATTTATTTCTTTGTTTTATTCTTCTTTCCTCTTCCCTCCTATTAATTCTTATGTATGTCTTTGTTTTATTCTTCTTTCCTCTTCTCTCCTACAAATTCCTATGTATTTCTTTGTTTTATCCTTCTTTTCTCTTCTCTCCTTTAAATTCTTATGTATTTCTTTGCTTTATCCTTCTTTCCTCTTCTCTCCTATAAATTCTTATGTATTTCTTTGTTTTATTCTCCTTTCCTCTTCTCTCCTATAAATTCTTATGTATTTCTTTGTTTTATCCTTCTTTGCTCTTCTCTTCAATCATTTCTTATGTATTTCTATGTTTTGTCCTTTAACTTTCATATATATTTCTTCCTTCCATTTGCGCTTTATCATTGAAATGTATTTCTTTGATTTTATGTACATATAACATACCAAGACTATACCTACCGTAATCATTCTACACCGTACGCTAAATAGCTCGACTACCGTCCTGTTTGGGAAGAGGACGGTAGCAAAAAGGGAGTTGCGCATGCGCAGTTCGATTTTGGCTCTGGAGAGCTACCGTAGTCATGCTACCGTACTGCTCCGAAAGCCGCTTAATGATGTTCCATATGGCGACAATCTACGATAGCAGCTTGTCACGACAAGAGAAGACAGGCTACGGTCATTGACCTCAATCCAACTGACGCCGGCTATGGTTTAACTTGTTGAGAAACAAGCGGCGAAGAGAATTTTGCTACGTATTTGTTGGCGACAGACGTGATAATTCACGATCTTATAGGCGATTGGACCTGCGCATGGTGGCGATGGGTACTAAAAAGTAGTTCGCAGGTTGTCGCCACAATGATCGCCTCCTGGGGGACAGGCCCTTAGTTTGAGTAATCTCAAAATAACTTTATTGGGATAATGTTTTCTCTGTGTGTATATCGTTTATCAGTGTTGTTAAGAAAATAAATAAAATAATTTATTAACGCGCACACTTAATTAAGGCGGAAAAAAAAAATATGAGAGGTTGGCGCCGATCTGGCATTAGTGCAATAAATATCACTCCATTAGTTGTTTTAGTACATCATGCTTCTTCGATAATACCTCAATTATCGTTTTTTCTCTCTCTCTTAAGAGCCATGAATAACGTCTTTTGAACCCTCTCAAAAATTAAAAATCATCTCCTTTTATGTTTGTTTGCATCATAGGGGAGGGGTGGAGGCTAGTCTGCTATCGCTAGGGTTTTAAGCAAATCTTGTTCCTTCTTACAACTTCCATTATCCACACCATATTCTTGTTAATTAACTGAAATATTTGCATAGTTACCGTTGCTACAATTGGCTAGTCTTTGTTTTTAAAGTGTTTGGTTTCCCATTTCTATATACGTTAAAGTCAGTGTGCGCCCTGAGCATACTAAAAAAAAATATCTTCTCGATTGGAGAAATGCTCAAAGCTGTTCCACGTTTACTCACTTTTAACATGAAAGGAACGAAGCGTTCTTCATATACAATGAAGGCCATCAAGGTTGGACTGTTCTTTACATCTTTATTACTAGGTGAGGCCATGTTTTCATAATTTAATGGTCATGTTTTCATAATTTAGCTTCCATCATCTCCCTTCACTCCCATGGTTGTCGATTGTGATAATTAGGCCTACTTTTCGCTACCTTTGGTCGGATCGTATGAACAGACATATCGCTCACTTTCACAGGGCAAAACTAAATGTTCCAATATTTCTTGAAATATGACTGGAAATTACTCGACTGGCTGCATGTGGCCGCATATGTGACACATAACATCGCAAATAAATATATTCCAACAAAGTAATCTTAAATTTTTGAACTGTGGAAGTTTGTGAAAATGTGTAAAAATTTTCGAATTCTGAGGTATTTCATATTTTACAACTATTTAGCATGCAATATTTAGCCCAAGTTTATGACATATTAGGGATTTCATGCATATTCCGTCATGTGTTTTGAAATATCCATGTTCTGTGATCAAATAAAATATGTAAAGAAAATATTCCAAATAATTTATTTTCATTACTTTTCAGTTTTCCTATGAAACTGGCGGCACCACAGGTCGCAACAAAAGGCTACAGCGAAATTGTGTATTCTTTTGTACTTCTTTAAAAATGGGAAGCGACATGAATTAATTTGCATTACGTTGTTGTCACTCCATACTTTAAACCTTCTTGCTCGAACATGATAAGTAAGAGAAGGACTTTCCTCGGGGGACCCGTCCTTCGGGGGAGATGTCCTGCGGGGGGAGTTGGCCTCCAGGGGGCCGTCCTCCGGGGGAGTTGTCCTCCGCGGGAGCTGTCCTCCGGAGGATATGTCCTGATAGTACGCATCCACTATATAGATTCTGAAGTCCTTTGAAGGATATATTTTGCCTTTAAACCAAAATGAAATTCTTGTCCAATGTGCACTAAAATATATTTACAGGAATATTTCGGAGCACTTCTTTGAATTATTTGATTTTTATTTTTTTATTCAGCTAAAACCTATTTAATTAGTACATGTTCCAACTAACCCCGTTCAGAATGTTCCAACTAACCCCAGAGGCCCATTTGACATCTGTAAGTTTACAGCACAAAAGAGGGACAACAACATGCCGTATATTTAACCTTGTTTTGTAGCTTGGTATGACTGCTTGTTATACTAAAAAACTTGCCAGCTCAATTTATGATCTTCCCTGAGATAATAAGACATTTGCTAAAGTGACAAAATTTACTTTGCAGCATGTGTACTGTCTAAAATGTGGTTGCAAATAGCAACAACCTGATGATAGATTTGCATAAATATATCAATAGCCGTTAAAGAAAATTAAAACTAACCCCGCGTTCCAACTATAACCCCTATTCATTATCTAAATAAAGGCCGGTATTGTCGAACTTAATAAGCATACTATGTATATAACTGTATGTCATCCTTCCAGAATAACGGAAAATATCATTTATTAATACCTGTACTTGACATAGTGTAATATTTTCTTTATACAATAGAAATAATCGGTTCTAGGACATCTCCCCCGGAGGACAACTCCCCCGGAGACAACTCCCGGAGGACAGCTCCCCCGGAGGACAACTCCCCCGGAGGACAACTCCCCCGGAGGACAGCTCCCCCGGAGGACAACTCCCCCGCAGGACATCTCCCCCGGAGGACAGGTCCCCCCAAGGACAAGTCCCCCGGAGGACAGCTCCCCCCAGGGACAACTCCCACGGAGGATAACTTCCCCCTGGACAACTCCCCTGGAGGACAACTCCCCCGCAGGACATCTCCCCCGGAGGACAGCTCCCCCGGAGGACAACTCCCCTGGAGAATAGGTCCCCCGAAGGACAATTCCCCGGATGACATCTCCCCTTATGCTTTATAAATATTGATTTTATGACAACCCCTTGGTTTTCTTTCTGTTACAATTATTACAGTACTTTTTGCATGGAGTAGCCCTTCTGTAATGACAAGCGGGGATGGGAATGGTTGTTTAATTGCTAATCATCCATTGGAACCACCCCTTCCAATCTATGAATGGCTACTCCTTCCCTCAAAAGGTTGTTAGGTTTGGCAGATTCATAGGTACCCCAACGAAATGTGACCCTCAGAAAAGGAAAATTAATGAAAATGCAAGAAATAAAAGAAATGTTGAAAAAAGGAAGGATACTAAGGCGCCTTCTCCAAAAAAAGTGCGTCAGCTTCCCTCGGCTTTTGAATAGAATCCCGAAATCTGAATACGGCTTAAACACGTTAAAAGCAGAAAGCCGATTGTTTCCCGCCTTCGATCAGGAAGCTGCGGGAAACTGACGCACTTTGTTTTGAGAAAGCGCCTAAATGGGGAACTTAAATATGAAGCTACAGGAGTAGAAAAGAGCACGAAGGGCGAGTTGGCCTACATATCTCTAGTCATCTTCAGGAAGGGGGGGGGGGGCTGAGCCACGATAATTAAGCTTTAATTAATAATTAATCACACCATAAACAAATTAGAATGGGCGCAAAAGCTTAAACGAGAACACAATTTTTATTTATCGAAAAAGCCCAAATCAATTCAAACATCATCACTTGTTTTGTCAGTTTTACAAGAAATAATGTTCTCCAATCATTGTCATTGATTTTAAGATTTTACGGACAATTGTTCTATATTATTTTATCCAAAACAAACCGAATATTCATATCTGAATGATGTGTGTTCATAAGTATGCACTTGCACAGCTTTGCATTCATGCCATGTGATCGCTATCATAAGAGGGTGTTATTGCAACTAGTGTTGGTATGAAAATATCTCCAGAAGTAGATGAAAATTAAAACATCTCGGCATATCAACCAATTTTTCAGTATTTCCGTCAACATATCCGATGAAAACATTTATAATTCTAAAACATTTGCTGAAACAAGCCAAAACAAAACAAACAAAACACTTGTATCAATTATGTACATGTATTTTTGTATAATTGAAGAGGTGTGATATAAAATTTTCCACTTGACGCTTCGCGCTCGAAAATACTTTTTTTTTCTTTCTTTTCTTTTCTTTTTTTTTTTTTTGGCTAAAAGAAAGGTGATCGTCACCGTTTGTAAGAGATTAACAAAAAAAAAAAATATATATACTGCTTCGGGTCATTTTTAGTCAAAATTTTCGGCTCCCGCTTCGCGCTCAAAAATCATCCCTTCAAAAGGTTCATTTTTTTAAATTTCGAACCCCCACAAAAATCCTAGTTACGGGCCTGACCATTGACCTACATACTCTAAAATCTAATCAGATCATCTTCCTATGGTGATTTAAGATTGAAGTTGACATCTCTCTCTCTTTTAGAGTTTGGTGTCCCTGTCTGGGGCTCAGGAATCACGAAGAAACAAAGTGATGCAATTGAACGGATCCAGAGGCGTGCTCTTTGTTCCATAGTGTACCCGTCTAACCTCGCATACACACAGCGGCTTACTCGTTTTAAGTTGCCTATGTTGAGTGAGCGCAGAAAGGATCTTCTCCTTCGATTTGGACGCGGTATCCTAAAATCGGATCGTCATCGAGACATGTTACCGGCCACTCGTCAAAGCATGTCTAATCGTAGCTCGGAACTCAGAAATGCCCATCAACTACAAATGCCACGTTGTAAAACACAACGATATATGAACTCTTCAGTTCCCTCCTTAACCCGAATACTAAATTCCAGTATATAGCTTCTAACTTCATTCATTTTGTCATTCTTGCCACTGACCTTTGCTTGTATTATTTGTAATGCATTTTCTTAAAATATTTGCGTTCAACCCCATTTTCCTTTTGTCTCATACAATATATATCGATTATTCCCAACTCAGCAATGTAAATATTTTTTTCCCAATATTGATCACAACTTAACTCGGTGTTTCTATCTGTTAATGAAACTACTCCATATTAAAAAAACCTCTCAAATTTTTACGGCTTTTAAACATAATACAAAAATGGCATAATTTAATATCTTAAGCTTTTAACACCTACGGATTTGATTTATTCTGTTTACAAATATTATTTACTGTTTCGCATTCTCTTTGATTTAAATAACTTTAGGCCAACCTTAGATGCGTTATCTTTATATTATCATTTCTTTTTATTTTACTTATATTTATGAAATATGTGAATGATGATAATAATAATAAGAGTGAAATAATAATAATGATGTATATAAAAACAGTGATTGATAATGCTAGCAATTAAAATAATAACCATTATACCTATTTTTTCTCGCTATGGCCGTAATTTTGTTCCAAATCTAAATGCTTATTCGTTACTGTTGCTATTTTTCTCTCTCTGTATAATCAATGTATTCGTATATTAATTTGTTTATTGATTAACTATGAGATTGTACACTTTGTAATCTTTGTTTGCATCAGTCCTTCGGACTGTCTTTAACGAAGACATTTTTGAATAAACCGAAATGAATTTGAATGAATGAATCTGAATCTCTCTCTCTGTCTCTCTTGACGATAAAATTCGGTTCCAATAGCAGTACGCCTCTACAGCTGCCAAACTTTAACACCCTTCGCCGAAAAAAAAAAAATAAATCGCAAATGGAGCCAAAATTAACGAGTGCATGTGGATCTGTTCTCCGGAATGGTTGAGTTGTCCTTCGGGGGACTTGTCCTGCGGGGTAGTTGTGCTGCGGGGGAGTTGTCCTCCGGGGGAGTCGTCCTCCGGGGGAGTTGTCCTCCAGGGGAGTTGTCCTCCGGGGGAGTTGTCCTCCTAAGGAGTTGTCCTCCGGGGGAGTTGTACTCGGGGGATATGTCCTCTGTGGGACTTGTCCTCCGGGGGAGTTTTCATCGCGGGAGATGTCCTCCGGGGGAGTTGTCCTCCAGGGGACCTGTCCTCCGGGGGAGATGTCCGCCGGGGGACCTGTCCTCCGGGGGAGTTGTCCCCCGGGGGAGTTGTCCTCCGGGGGAGTTGTGTTCCGGGGGAGCTGTCCTCCGGGAGTTGTCCCCGGGGGAGATGTCCTGATACGGAAATAATCATATGAACAGTGAATTTATAGGTGGACGACAAACAGCAAAGGCATACCTAACAAAAGAATTTATGGCGTGATAGTATGGATTCCTTACTTTGCCCAATTCATAGACATAGTCATACCTGTACATGTGAAAACGCCCCAAAATTAAGTCCATGTTCCGGGTAAAATTAATCCTATCGTGTCATTAATACTGAATTAACACTAAATTCCCCTGGTGAGTCCTGAAATGGCTAAAAAGTGACTAAAACCTCTTTTGCTGATCGTCATATTCATAATCAAGTTACCCTGTTTTTATTATTTATTAAAATAATTCACCAAAAGCGTCATTTAGCCTTATACAAACATAGAGACACCCTTGGTCATTTACAATTAAATGATGGGAGGGCGGATATCTAAATAGGGGATACACCCCGCCGTATTTCTACGCACCTGGTTCCTTCATAATTATGTAAGCAGCTTTCTTAACGTAATTCCATTTATAATTTACATTATGTTTAATCCATGAAAGGAATAAACAGCCAAACGATGACAACAACAATTTCGTGTAGTGAGCACACACATAGGGATAGATGGCATCCAAGTCAGCCATATGACCTGGAAAGGGTTTATCCATCTCACTTTGACTGGGCTTCAGATACATCTAGAACAAGATTTCTTGCATGTACTCCACCAGGTATGAAAGTAAAAGGGTTTCATGCTATGTAATGTTTATGAATATTGTGTATTATTTTTCCCTTTTGAAATAGTCTATATTACTCTTAACCTTTAGAAAAAAATAAAATAAAACTAGCAAAGAGACCGTTGTACCAATTTAATCAGACAATGTGAACGTACAATAGCTTTGCATGAACTCGTCGCGGAGACAAAGGATGTCTATGAGGTGTCTTTGAGACAATTCCGAGAGGTTTCCGCGATAGTATCTAATCCATCTCAACTTAACCCGCCCAAAATAGTCTCAAATCGGTCTCATGGCAAGTGAGATTATAAAACCATGTTGCAAAGGTTATTTACCACACTTTTCTTTTATAGATCCTTGTCTCAATGTTGGAACACGTTGGGTGCTATCACAAGGGTTCTATCGATGCATATGCCCGCAGAACTATGCTGGGCAATATTGTCAATGTAAGTCTTATCACGGAGGTATAAAACCTTGATCTCATTAATGATTTATATCAATCTGCTCTTAAAACAATTGGTTGAGTTCTCATTTTCTCTAATAACAATTAGACTAAACCCACATGGTCTACTATCAGTTTTGTCTAATTTTCCCTTTTGTCTAATACTATCTGGGTTAATTCTTCTTGGTCTGATTGCCTTCGAGTCAAATAACCAAAAAAAAAAATAATTGATTTCGTCTAATTCCCAAATGAATATCTGGTCTCTTATCTGTCTTTTTAAAATTCATGACTAGTGGTTATAGACCAATTGAAGATGCAGTACTAGATGTTCTATGTTTAGTGCAGTCAGACCGGCCAGACCGACCTCAAACAACTAACAAACTAACATCTTGAAATTTTCATTTAATTGTAGTTGGTTTGAGGTCGGTCTGGCCGGTTGACTGCCTATAACATAGGAACATCTAGTACTAGCATTCTTCAATTGGACATTTAGACGGAATTGACTTTAGAATGAAACTGGAATACGAAAGGAAATACGGGAAGTGGCATTACACCAGAAGATGAGGCAAACGTGAATTAGGCACAGTGAGGTTTAAGACCAATTGGCTATAAATTATGCGTTATTAATACCGTTCATTGTACAGTTCAAAAGATTTCAATATGTTGTTGTTTTTTATTATCAGAAAACATATTTCAGGTTTTAAACTTAACCCAAGAAATGATAATAAATGCGGGGTACCTTGTAATTGAATAAATTATACTATTGTTTTTATCGTTTTTTTTCAATTTCCTTATTATTTAGTTTGCAGCTCTTTATACACCTAGAAGTAGACATCAGAACAGCATGTGAAATACACAAAGCAGGACTCATATACTCTTACATTCGTGGGGAAGCGTTGAAATTTAGCTTACCAAATGGAAATGATGTTTGGATAGTCTTTGGTTAGTATGGATAAGAAGGACTAGATATCCTGCAAACGAGAGTCTCTGACATAATTTTTTGTTTTAATGTAAAAGATTGTAGGCTTAGAGTTCTGCATTTTCCAAGCTAAACAACCCCCCCACCAAAACAAAAACAAAAACAAAAACAAAAACAAAAACAACAAACAAACAAACAAACAAACAAACAAAACAAACAAACAAACAAACAAACAAAAACAAACAAACAAACAAACAAACAAAAAACAAAAT
>CALNVZ010000765.1:158376-168755 GCA_940671915.1 Paracentrotus lividus
AAAAAAACAATAAGAAATGATGAACGAAAGATGAAAGAAGGAAAACAAAAAATACCATAAAAAATGAAATGAGGAAAGGTGAAAGAAGCATAAAAAACAAAATAATACATAAGAATGATGGAAGAAAAATAATAGCAAAAAAAAAAAAACCCAAAGAAATACATGAAAAATGATAAAGAAGGATTAAAAACAAAAATACCCATAAAAATGATGGGAAAGACCGAAAAAGGATAAAAACAAAGTAATACATGAAGAAATATGAAGAAGAAGATGAAGAAAAAACCAAGAAACATAAAAATAATAAAATTGAAATAAAGAAGGAATAAAAACAAAGAAATAAATAAAGAATTGATGTAAGAAAAAGAAAGAAAGGTCTAAACCAAAATAATACATAAGTCGTCTTCTAAATCAGGACGTCAGTTGGGGGAAATCCCGATCCACGTCTCGCAACAACGGACAACGTATCGTGAGAATCTTCGATGAAACAAACGAAACCATTAGAAATGATGGAAGAGGGACAGAAAAAGCAATAAAACAAAAGAAATACCACTAGCAAATGCATGGAGAAAGAAATGAAAGTAAAATAAAAACAAAGAAAATACATAAGAAATGATGGAAGAGAAATGAAAACAAGAAAAACAAAGAAATACATAAGAAACAATGAAAAGAAAGTGAAAGAAGATTAAAAAACAAAAGAAATACAGAAAATATAGGAGAGAAAGATAAAAAGGAAAAGACAGGAAATAACATAAGAAAAATAAAAATTAAATTAAAAGAAGGAATTAAAAACAAAGAAATAAAATAATAAATAGATGGAAAGAAGAAAGATAAAGAAGGTTTTGAAACAAAATACATAAGTCGTCTTTCTAAATCGAGACGAGTTGGGGGAAATTTCCCCGATTTCCCACTTCGTGCCCTCCCAACCAACAAACTATGAAGTTTCTTCCCCCGATGAAAAACAACGGAAACATTAAAATGATGGAAGAGAGAAGATGAAAAGAGAATAGAGAAACAAAGAAATACACTAGAAAATGATGGAGGGAGAAAGTGAAAGTAAGATAAAAACAAAGAAATACATAAGAAATGATGGAAGAGAAGATAAAAGAAGGAAAAAACAAAAAGAAAACATAAGAAAACAATGAAAGAGAAAGTGAACAGAAGGATTAAAAACAAATAAAATACATAGGAATTTATAGAAGAAGAGAAAAGAAGAATAAAACAAAGAGAATACATAAGAATTATTAGAGGAAGAGGAAAGAAGAATAAAACAAAGAAAGAACAAAGAAATGATATTAAGAAGATGAAAGAAAGAAAACAAAGAACCTACATAAGAAATATGAAAGAGAAAGTGAAAGAAGGATTAAAAGCAAAAAATACATAAAATGACCGGAAAGAAAATGAAAGAAAAAAAAAACAAAGAAATACATAGAGAAAATGAAAGAAGTAATAAAAAAACCAAAAAAATACATAAGAATATATGGAAGCAGAAGATGAAAAGAAGGAAAAACAAAGAATAACATAAGAAAAATGATAGAAAAAGGAAAGAAGGATTAAAAACAAAAGAAATACATAAGAAATGATGGAAAGAAAGATGAAAGAAGGCAAAAACAAGAAATACATAAGAAATAATGAAAGCAGAAAGTGAAAGAAGATTAAAAACAAAGAAATAATAAGAAAGAGGAAAGAGAAGATGAAAGAAAAAAAAAAACCAAAGAAGAATACCCATGAAAATGATGAAAGAAGATTAAACACAAAAAGAAATGACATAAGAAATTGAGAAGAGAGGATGAAGAAGGATGATTAAAATCAAAGTAATAACATAAAAATGATGGAATAGAAGATGAAGGAAGGAAAAAACAAAGGAACATACAATAAAGAAATAATAAAGTGAAATTAAAAAGCGCATTAAAAACAAAGAAATAAATAAAGAAATGATGGAAGAGAAGAATGAAGAAGCGTGAAACAATAGGTAATACATAAGAAATGATTGGAAAAGAGAAGATGAAGAAGCAAAAAACCAAAGAAATAAATAAGAAATGATGGAAGAGAGAAGGGAAAGAAGGATAAAATAAAAAAGTACATACAGAAAAAATAAGATAAACATAAATACTAACAAACACATAAAGATAATTCAAAATAATTGTCACCCGGTCCAAACATACATTAGTCACGTGGACTATCGAAACTAGCCGTTCGTCAAATCGAAAGCGCTTCATGCGATGGAACGAACGAGGTCTGCACGAACCTGATACTCCGTAATAATAGCTTTCGGGAAACACTACGGTTAGATAACAAGACGGCTTCTAGTTTACACGACCCGTTACTGGCCCTCGCACTCGCACTACCGTCGTGATTCGTAAGCGCTTCGCAGTCTGCAAAGATGACGGGAACAAGCATTTCGTGTATCTCTTTCTTATTTCCCTTCTTCTTAAAAAAAATTCCTATGTATTTCTTGTTTTACTTTCTGTTACCTTCCTTCATCATTTTTAATGTATTACTCTTGTGTTGTCTTTCTTCTTATTGTCTTCATCATTTCTTATATATTTCTTTGTTTATCCTTCTTCCTTCTTCTCCTCCTATAAATTCTTATGTATTACTTTGTTTTTATCCCTTTTTCCTCTTCTCTCCTATAAATTCTTATTTATCTTTGTTTTATCCTTCTTTCCTCTTCTCTCCTTTTAAATTCTTATGATTCTTGTTTTATCCTTCTTTCCTTCTTCCTCTCCATATCTATGTATTTCTTGTTTTATTCTTCTTTCCCTCTTCTCTCCTATAAAATTCTTATTATTTCTATTGTTTTATACCTTCTTTCCTCTTCTCTTCTTTAAATTCTTATGATTTCTTTGTTTATCCCTTTTTTCCTCTTCCTCTCCTATAAGATTCTTTATTATTCTATAAACACACATTCCTCTTCTCTCTTTAAATCTTATGTATTTCTTTGTTTTATCCGTCTTTCCTCTTCTCTCCTAAAATTCTTATGTATTTCTTGTTTTTCCGTCTTTCCTCTTCTCTCCTATAAATCTTATTTATTTCTCTTCTTTTATCCTCTTTCCTCTCTCTCTCCGTTTAAATTCTTATGATTTCTTTTTTATCCTTCTTGCCTCTTCCTCTCCTATAAATTCTTATGTATTTCATTTGTTGATCCTTTCATTTCCTCTTCTCTCCTATAAATTCTTATGAATTTCTTTGTTTATTCTTCTTTCACCGCTTCCCTCCCCTAGAAATTCTCTATGTATTTCTTTGTTTTATTCCCTTTCCTCTCTCTCCCTATAAATTTCCTCATTATTTCTTTTTTATCCTTCTTTTCTCTTCTCTCCTTTAAATTCTCTATGATTTCCTTTGTTTATTCTTCTTTCCTACTCTCTCCATAATTTTTTATGTATTTCTTTGTTTATCCGTCTTTCCCTCATTCTTCCTCCTATAAATTTCTTATGTATTTCTTTGTTTTATCATTCTTTCCTGCTTCTCTCCATAAAAATTCCTTTATTTATTTCTTTTGATCCTTCTTTCCTCTTCTCTCCTATAAATCTTATGTATTCTTTGTTTTATTCTTCTTTTCTCTTCACCTCTATAAATTCACTTATGTATTTCTTTGTTTTATTCTTCTTTCCTCTTCTTCCAAAATTCTTATGTATTTCTTTGTTTTATCCTCTTTCTCTCTCTCCTTTTTAAATTCTTATGCTAAATTCATTATCCTTCTGCCTCTTCTCTCCTATAAAGTCTATGTATTTCTTTGTTTTAATCCTTCTTCCTCTCTCTCCTATAAATTCCTTATTTTTTCCTTGTTTTATTCTTCTTCCTCTTCCCTTCCTATTAATTCTAGTATTTCTTTGTTTTATTTCTCTTTCCTCTTCTCTCCTAACAAAATTCTTAGATATCTCTTTGTTTTATCCTTCTTTCTCTTCTCTCCTTAAATTTCTTATGATTCCTTTGTTTTATCCTTCTTTCCTCTTCTCTCCTATAAATCTTATGCTATTTCCTTGTTTTATTCTCCTTTCCTCTTCTCTCCTATAAATTCTTAGTATTTCCTTTGCTTTTATCCTCTTGCTCTTCTCTTCAATCATTGTCTTATGTATTCTTTGTGTCCTTTAACTATTCATATATATTTCTTCCTTCCATTTGCGCTTTATCAATTGAATGTATTTTCTTTGTATTTTATGTACATATAACCATACCAAGACTATACTACCGTAATCATTCTACACAGCCCCGCCTAAAATAGCTCGGACTACCTCCATGTTGCAGAAAAGGAACAGTAGCAAAAAGGATTTGCAGCAATGCGCCAGTTCCGATTTTTCGCTCTGGAGAGCTACCCCGTAGCTCATGCTACCGTACTGCTCCGAAAAGCCCCCGCTTAATGATGTTTCTAGTATGGCGACAATCTACGATAGCCAGCTTGTCACGAACAAGAGAAAACAGGCTTACGGTTCATTGACCTCAATCCAACTGACCCGCCGGCTATTGTTTAACTGTTGAGAAACAACGGCGAAGAAATTTTGCTACGTATGTTGGCGAACAGACGCATAATTCCCCACGATCTTATAGGCGATATGACCTTCGCATGGTGGCGATGGGCTACAAAAAGTAGTTCGCAGAGTTGTCGCCACAAACACGATCGCCTTGCTGTGGACAGGCCCTTTAGCGGCAGCCAGAACGGCTGCCAGTTGTAGGTTTGCCGCGCTACAGCGTACGTTGCAGCACCGCTGAAACCAAAACGACCATAAATTTAAGCCGCTACGGCCTTTGTCGCCCAACTACTTTCACCAAAAATCAGCGATCGGCGTCCCCCATTCAGATTACTGTGCAGTCGCCGCAAATTTGATATTTTTCAAAAATAACTCACGACCCAAATTATAAATGCCGCGACTGAAGGACAATCACGAACCTAAAAGGCGACAGTCACCATCAGGTAGAAAACACTCGATCGCCGTGTCAGTGTCGCCAAGATGCCACAGTGAACCAAGTTTCATATTTTGGCTTGATTTTAAGCTGCGACAGAAAGTCGAGCCGCGAGATGCCGCCCCGAAGGTCTGAGGCTAAGTATTAATCGATACAACCTATTGTTAGTCTATGTTTTCTGGAAGCAGTCCGTGTCTCGTCAGCCTTTCGTAGACAGCAGTCGTCAGATACGTTATGTGAAATCTTCGGTTATCTACGATTTTACCACGATTCTAGCAGGTTCTTAATATGCATAGGTTCGTCCCTCACAATGCATCGCCTCCTGCTGGGACAGGCCCTCTAGTTTGAGTAAATCTCAAAAAACTTTATTGCGGCATAATGTTTCTCTGTGTGGTACATCGTCTCTTATCAGTGTGTTAAGAAAATTAAATTAAAATAATTTATTAACCCGCCACACTTTAATTAAGGCGCACGGGGAAAAAATATGAGAGGTTGGCGCCGAGTCTCATTAGTGCAATAAATATCACTCCATCTAGTGTTTTAGTACATCATGGCTTCTTCGATAATACCCAAGTATCGTTTTTCCCTCCCTCTCTCCCTTAAGAGCCCATGAATAACCGTTCTTTTGAACCTCTAAACATTAAAAACATCCTTTATATGTTTTGTTTGCATCATAGGGAGGGTGGAGGCTAGTCTGCTTATCGCTTAGGGTTTTAAACAAAAATCTTGTTCCTTCTTAACAACTCTCACATATCCCCACACCATATTCTTGTTAATTAACCTGAAATATTTGCCATGTTACCTTGCTACAATGCGCCAGTCTTGTTTTTAAAGTGTTTGGTTGCCCCATTTCTATTATAGTACGTAAAGTCAGTGTCGCCCTGAGCATACTAAAAAAAAACCTTCTCCCAGTTGGAGAAAGCTCCAAAAGCTGTTCACACGTTTACTCACTTTTAACATGCAAAGGAACCGAAGCGTTCTTCATAATGCAATGAAGGCCCATCCCAAGGTTGGACTGCTCTTTACAATCTTGTATTACTAGTATGGCCATGTTTTCATATTTAACGTCATGTTTTCATAATTGAGCTTCCACCATCTCACTTCACCCCATTGGTTGTCGATGGTAGGGGGATGCTGGGATATAATTAGGCCTACTTCGCTACCTTGCGTCGATCGTTATGAAACAGATATATCCGCTCACTTTCACAGGGCAAAAACTAAGATGTTCCAATATTTCTTAAATGTGACTTAAATATACTCCGACTGGCCTGCATGTGGCGCAATATTGACACAGAACATCGCAAAATAAATATATATCCAACAAAGTAATCTATTAGATTTCCCTGTACTGTGGAAAGTTTGTGAAAGTGTGGTAAAAAATTCGAATTCTGAGGTATTTCATATTTTTACAACATAAGCAATTTAGCCCAAGTTTTATACATAATTAGGGATTTCATGCCATATCCGTCCATGTGTTTGAACATATCCATGTCTGTGATCCAAATAAAATAGGTAAAGAAAATTTCCAAATTAATTTAGTCATACTTTCAGTTTTCCTATGAAACTGTAGCACCCACCAAGGTCAGCAACCCAAAAGGCTACAGCGAAATTGTGTATTCTTTTTACTCTTTGCATTTTGTTTTGTCACTCCATACTTAAAAACCTTCTTGCTCGAAACATGAGAAGTAGAGAAGACTTCCTCCGGGAAGTTGTCCTTGCCGGGGAGGGGGGGGTTGTCCTCCGGGGATTGTCCTCCCGCGGAAGTTCCTCGGGTGACCCGTCCTTCGGCGGAAGATGTCCTGCGGGGCGAGTTGCCACCTCCAGGCCCGTCCTCCCGGGGGAGTTGTCCTCCGCGGAGCTTCCTCCGCGCAGGATATGTCCTGATAGTTACGCATCCACTATATAGATTCTGAAGCTCCTATTGAAGGATTATATTTTGGTGGCTGGTTAAACAAAAATGAAATTATTGTCCAATGCTCACTAAAATATTATTTACAGGAATATTTCCCGAGCACGTTCTTTGAATTATTTTTGATTTTTATTTTTTATTCCCAGCTAAAAAACCCTATTTAATTAGTACATGTTAACCAACTAACCCCCGTCCAGATATGTTCCAACTAACCCCAGAGGCGCCATTAGACATTAAGTTTACAGCCACCAAAAAGAGGGACAACAACATGCCATATATTTAACCTTGTTTTGTAGTTGCGTATGACTGTTTAGCTATACTAAAAAACTTGCCAGCCCTCAATTTATGACTCTCCCTGAGGATAATAAGACATTTTCCCAAAGTTGACAAAATTACTTTTGCAGCATGTGTACTGTCCTAAAATGTGGTGCTTATATAGCAGGCAAACCTGCAGGTAGATTTGCATAAATCCTATTCAAAAGCCAAATGTTAAAAAAATTTACAGTTTTCAAACTAAACCCAGCATAATCCCAAACTATAACCCCATTCTCCCCCAATTCATTATCTAAATAAAATGCCGTATTTGTTCCCGAAGTTAATAAGCATACTATGTAGATTATGCTACTCAAATTGTTATGTCATCCTTCAGAAAGCCGGAAAATATCATAATACTTACTGGACATAGTGTAAAACTTTATTATACAATAGAATTAATTCCCAAATGAACAGTGAATTTACTAGGTGGACCCGACAAACAGCAAAGGACCATACCTAACAAAGAATTTATGGCGTGATAGTATGGATTCCTTACTCCATCCATAACCTAGTCATACCCTGTACATGTGAAAACGCCCCCCAAAATTAAGTCCGTATTCCGGGTAAAAATTAATCCTATCGTTATAATACTGAACATTAAAACACTGAATTCCCCTGGTGAGCTCCTGCAAATGGCTTAAAAAAAAAAATGACCTAAAACCTCTTTTGCTGATCGCTCAATTCCATAAATCAAGTTACCCCGTTTCATATTTATTAAAATAATGCACCAAAAGCGTCATTTAACCTTATAACCAAACATAAGCGACACCCTTAGCGTCATTACAATTTAAATGATGGAGGCGGATATCCTAAATAGGGATACACCCCCGGCCTAAGTTCTACCACCTGTTCCTTCGATAATTATGTAAGCGAACTTCTTAACGTAATCCAAAATTTATAATTTAAACATTATGTTTAATCCATGAAAGGAATAACAAGGCCAAACGATGACAAACAACAATTTCCTGGTTGTAGTGAGCACAACACATAGGATAGATAGGCAATCCAAGTCAGCCATATGACCTGAATAGCGGTTTATCCATCTCACTTCGACTAGGCTTCAGACACATCTACAACAAGATTTCTTGCAGTACATCCACAGTATGAAAGTAAAAGGGTTTCATGCTATGGAATGTTTATGAATATTGTGTATATTCTTTCCCTTTTGAAATAGTCCATATAACCTCTAACCTTTAAGAAAAAAAAATAAAAATAAAAAACCTAGCAAAAAGAGACCGTTGTACCAATTTAATCAGACAATGTAACGTACAATAGCTTTGCCTATGAACTCGTCGCCCCGGAACAAAAGGATGTCTATGAGGTGTCAGTTTGAGGACAATTCGAGAGTTTCCGCCAGATTAGTATCTAATCCATCTCAACTTAACCCGCCCAAACTAGATCTCAAATGGTCTTGCATGGCAAGTGAGATTATAAAAACCATGTTGCAAAGTTATTACCACACTTTTCCTTTTATAGATCCTGTCTCAATGTTGGACACGTTGGCGTGCTATCACAAGGTTCTATCGATGCAATGCCCGCCAGAACTATGCTGCGCAATATGTCTAATTAAGTCTTATCACGGCAGGTATGAAAACCTGATCTCATTAATGTCCTTTATCCATCTGCTCTTAAAACAATTTGCGTGTTCTCCATTTTCTCTAATAACCAATTAGACCTAAAACCACCAGTCTACCTATCAGTTTTGTCTAATTCCCTTTGTCTAATACATACTTTAGCGTTTAATTCTTTCTTGGGTTCTGATCTGCCTCGAGTCAAATAACCAAAAAAAAAATATTGCATTTCGTTCTAATCCCAATATGAATATCTGGTCTCTATCTTCTTTTAAAATTTCAGAACCTAAGCTGCGTTATAGACCAATGAAGATGCATTACTAGAGCTTCCTTATGTTTAGTGGCAGGTCAGACCGAGCCAGACGACCTCGAACCAACTAACAAACAAAACCATCGTCTGAAATTTTCATTTAATTGTATTGGTTTGAGGTCGTCTGGCCGGTCTGACTGCACTGATAACTAGAACATCTATAGCTGAGCATCTCAATTGGACATTACGACCGGAATGACTTAGAATAAGAAAACTGGGAGATTGCTCGAAAGAGAAAAACCGGAAGTGGCATTTACACCAGAAGACTGAGGCAAACGCTGAATTAGGCACAGTGCAGGTTTAAGAACCAATGTAGCTATAATTATGCCGTTTATTAATCCGTTCAGTGTACCGAGTGTGTCAAAGATTTATATGTTTTGTTGTTTATTATCAGGAAAACAGTATTTCAGGTTTTAAACTTAAAAACAAAAAAAGAAAAAAAAAAAAAACCCAAGAAATGAAATAGAATGCGGCGGTACCTGTAATTGAATAAATAATACTTTTGTTTTATCGTTTTTTGCATTTTCCTTATTATTTAGTTGGCAGCTTTTATACCCTAGAAAGTAGACAGTAGAACAGCCATGTGAAATACACAAGAGCAGGACTCCATATATCTCCCTTTCAATTCGGGGAAGCGTGAAATTTAGCTTACAAATGGAGAATGAGTATTTGGATAGTCTTTGTTAGTATGATAAGAAGCACTAGATATCATGCAACGAGAGTTCTCGACATAATTATTTGTTTTAAACTGTAAAAAGATGTAGGCATTAGAGTTCTGCATGTTCTCCAAGCCAAAAAACCCTCCCACCAAAAAAAAAAAAAACCAAAACCAAAACCAAAAACACAAACAAACCAACAAAACAAACAAACAAACAAAACAAACAAACAAACAAACAAACCAAAAAAACAAACAAACAAACAAACAAACAAAAACAAAAAAACAAAAAAAAAAACAAAACAAACATCACAACAACAAACAAACACACAAAAAAAACACACAAATAAACAAACAAACGAACACACATCGGGTTTCGGGCTTCATGGCGTTTAACAAAGTGTTTAGTCCACTCAATTCATATACGTTTTTAACTGTTATAATTCTTTATATTTAGCATTTATGATAAACATTGGTAAGGCGGCTTGTCCGATAAATCAGCTTTAGTACAGTCAATATATGGTTCAACCTCACACTAATTGCAACAGAAAATCTTAAACATGTATCTTGATCAGTAAAATCTCCTCTACAACATATCAAAAGTCCTAAGGATTTCGAGTGGTGAAAAGAGGTCAAAAGGTCAAAGGTCAATGAAGGTCATTTTTGGCCTTATATCATGTAAAAATGATGTAATGTCATGTTTGTTTTCACTTATAACTT
>CALNVZ010000765.1:171138-199790 GCA_940671915.1 Paracentrotus lividus
TTAGGTGAATATCCATTAGTATGGAGCTCCTGTCTCAAAGAGAAAGCGCCCCACCCCTCTCAGGCGGTCGTTCCTGTGATTTCTCGGGAATAGGGGTGCACATGTATTTTAGGGTCCCAGTTCAGGGGGATATTCTGAAAATCATTGAAATAATGGTCTCTTCGCATTTCCCCCAAACTGTTTTTTTAATTAGGGGCCCGGGTAGTTTTCAAATATTTTTGGAGCAATTTCATAATAGGGTCCCGTATAATATAATGAAAAATAATACCGCCGGTAGAGGGGTAATTTGCTAATTAACTTCCCCTCCAAAAGTCTGTAAAAGGGGATTATGTCTGTAAAAGCATACCATCTCCTCAAGTGAATTATCATTCCTTTCCCTTGATCAGTGTATTGATGATTAGCAGAGCCTTTCACCTCACAATTTTTGTTGACAAAAAAATAAAGAATAAGGCAGGGGCAAGGGTGGCATTTCGGGCCAAAGATCTACATGTAGATGTCACGTACGTTTCTCGCCTATTGGTTATGTGTTCGCCGTCAGGAGGGCGCCATGTTGGTTTAAGGTGCGCGCGCACGCTAGTTTTCGTGTGCAACGCGAGCGGTCGGTAATTGTTCTAATGTTTTTCTCAAGCAGTAGAAACGAGTGGGACAGCAAAATAAAAATAAAAAACACCGAAATACATCAAAAGTGGCAAAATGGTGCATATGCATCTTGAATTTGGAGATTGGTGTATCAAATAAACTAATTCAACAAACAATTGGGAATTATTTCGCTCAGTTTTTTATGCATCTTGGAAGCCTGATCAAAACGACGAATTAGGGGGTTATAAAATCATAGTTTTTCAATATCTCTTCCCTTTTTGATATTTTGAAAAAAATATGAAATGTTAATTAGAAGTTACCTGAACCGATAGGATAGTTTTTTTTTACTTGGAGACACATCCTGGAATATCCCTTGTGAAACCTACGTGAAATATTACCAAACACCGGAATGGGACTGGAAAACTTGGCCGATAGTCGCGGCGATATAGCCTCTTAACGCACGCTGACATTTATTTTCTGCGAGTTTCAATACAATATTAATTAATTTTTTCCTGTTTACTGCAGCATTAACCCAACGAAACATAGATATATATTGTATTTCCACACTCCAAATTTTAATTTCGATGATTGATATCAACATTAAAATCATAAATAAACGATTGACATAATGATGAACATGTACTTGTTGCGAATCTATGGTTTTATTTGTAAAAAATGAGAAGATTTTACCTGATTTCAAAGGGGCGTCCTCAAGTCAAAAAAACTATCCTCCTTAAACCAACAACGGCATCGGTTCAGTTAACTTCTAATTGAAATTTCATATTTTTTTCAAAATAACAAAAAGGGAAGAGATATTAAAAAATTATGATTTTATAAAAGCACATATAATTTCTATATTTGGTTTAATAAAAAAATAAATCGTCATTTTGAGCACTCTTAAAAGTGACCATAGAAACGCCAAATTGTGTGTTTAATTGGTATATTTCAAACACCAATATCCAAAGTAGAGGTGTATATTCACAACGTTGTCGCTTTTGTCTTATTTCTGTGGATTTTTTTACTATTTTGTATTCGGTGTCATTTTGTTGCATGAAAAAAAAAACACGAACATAAATGAACGAACCCTTCGTCGCACAAGATGACAATAGACCGCGATGGTCACAACACAACTTGCATCTATCTACGACTTTCTATTGTGTATGGCGTGGAGAGTGAACGTTTCACTTAAGACGTGATGTGACCATGGAAATCCAAACATGTGACCACCGCACAATATGGCTGCGCACGCCAAGATCCAAACAGGAACGTACGTGATATATGATGAAGGCAGATGTATCTAGCATCACGGTAAAGGTTTATTGTCATGGAAGAGAAATGTTGGAGGACTTAACCGTACCATTTGTGAAAATGAAAATGCTCGACAAAATTGAAGGCTTTTATGAGGAAATGCTATCTCAATTTAATTCTAAGCCCTGTAACATCATAAACATAAAACATATTTATGGTATACTGTGTACTAAGAGTTACACTCAATGATCTTATCTCTTTTATGTTACACGGAATAGACCTACCAAAAATAAACTAATAGCCACAAATGAGATCCATCACAATTAAATCCTGACTGCTAGTATTCAAAATGATCTTAAAACATTTGTTACCAGAACATGATCAGCATAATGTAGTTCCTACAAATGTTTGGTAAAAAATCAATCTGGAAATTACTTTTGAATCCCTTCAAATACTTCTCATGCTCTATTTTCAAATCCTGGATCTATAACTGCAGTTTTTGCGGTTAGCATGATATTTTATCATTTTTACATATACTTTTGGCGACCTATCGGATATTTGCAGTGTTACACGTACCATCAAAATCATGGACTATTCAACAAGGCTAGGTTGAAAGTCATTTTATCAGTGCTTCTTAACTTTATCATGGAACAAAACTATGTACATGCACATGTACATGTTTTTCATTATTTTGACATAGGTAGCTGCCCAAAAAGATCATTATATCATTAGTCCCTCTTTATACATAATCAACCGAACTTTTGATAACATTAATGAAACAAACTTCTTGTCATCTCATGAGTAAATTTGTCTTTCGTCATTAATTGACTTTAAATTCTTGAAACATACTAGTTACGTTGGCAATAATCAAGTGCCATGAAAAAAGCAATAACCTTCCTAATTATCAAGTGCTTGCGAAGTAATTGTGAAGACAAGGGATTTCATTATACTGAAAAAATAGTTTACTGTCATACATATGTGTCCTTCGACTTTGAAAGAGTTTACCATCCGCAGGTCATTGGCTCATCTCCTACCAGTAGTCCCTTTCATATTTTGGACAGGATTTTAAAGGAGGAGTCCGGGATGAAATTAAAAAGTTTTGTAAAGTAAAGTAAAAATTTAACAAACACAACAAAGAAAATTCCATCAAAATCGGATGAAAAACAACAAAGTTATGCATTTTTTTAGGTATTGAATTTTTTTGTAAAACAGTTCTTGGCATCGTCTCATTGTCTCATTTGAATATTTGAATATTCAAATGAGCAAAATGATGATGTCACAGTCCCCCTACTTCTTGTGTATTTTATTATATGAAATCCTATTTTTCTCATTTTTTCATATATTCCATATACAGAAAATCTATCCCTCATAATGAAATAGGTAAAAGCACTAGTGACCTTGAACATTCCACAAGGATTAATACCTGTTTTTATGTCCTTGGGGCAGAAAATCTTGATAATTGGTATTTCATACAATAAAATACAAAAAAAGTAGGGGGACTGAGACATCATCAGTTTGCCAATTTGAAGATAGCAAAAACTGTTTCCTAAAAAAATTCAAAACCTAAGAAAATCCATAACTTTGCTATTTCTGATCCGATTTTGATAAAATTTTCAGTGTTGTGCCTTTTAGATTTTAATGACCATTCCCCTTTGCATAGTTGTCATTTAAACTTTGTATTTCATCTTCTTACATTCATACAGAATTGCTTCAAGTTTGTTTGACATACATTCAGAAACTATCAGTCATTGCCAAAACATAAAGTAGTTTCTCATCTTTTCTTTTTTACAGGAATTAGACATTCATTTGGTGACCCCTGACCTTTGACCTTCATGGAAGTCACAAAAAACATTATTTAGTTACCTTTATAAATATGATAGATCAAAGTTTGGTTGAAATGCCCCCAGTTATGATTACCCCAAAATCTTACAAGTGATTTGCATGATAATTGACCCAAAATTTATTGACATCTGACCTTTGACCTTTGAATAGATACCGGTCATCAAAGCCTTCAAAGTTCATTTCAACATCAAGATTGCACTTGGTTTGGTTGACATTATTTTAGTCGATCTCAAGTTATAGTTAAAGCCCAAAGGAACTTTCAAAAGATTTACACAGGATTTTGGATTTTTATTGACCTCTGACCTTTGACCTTCAAATATTTATCACCAAAACCTTACAGGTTCATTCACCTAACAACATTGAACCAAGTTTGGTTTACATACCTGTAGAGGGTCTCAAGTTATAGCTAGGACAAAGGAAATTTCGTGGCATTTTCCAAGGTTTTTGACGTTTATTGACCTCTGACCTTTAACCTTCAAATGGTTACTACCAAAACCTGTCCATTTATTTCTATACATAATTGACCCAAGTTTTTATAAGAATGCTTTGCTAATTTTTCTATTTATAAATTGAAATAAACATAACATTACATCATTTTTACATGATTTTAGGCCAAAAATGACCTTTAATGACCTTTGACCTTTTGACCCCTTTCCACCACTCGAAATCCTTAGGACTTTTGATATGTTGTAGAGGAGACTTTACTGATCAAGATACATGTTTCAGATTTTCTGTTGCAATTAGTGTGAGGTTGACCCCTTTTTTGTCCTAGAATGACTATACTACTTTTGGCACAAAAGACGAGGGAACCTGACACATTTTGAATGGAGAAGGTGCCTTATTCACATGTAGGATCCTATTTGATTCAGGCTTTGGCTAAAAAAAAAAAATCCCCTCATACTTCGGGCTTGCATTATCTCACATTTTGAAGAGTAAAAATCTACGCTTATCCTTTAATAATAAAGAACTTTAAGATTAATAAAATTTTAGTTTGGACTTCCCCCTTAAAGGTCTTTTATGACTTCTACTAACTATAATCGGCAAGATAATATACAATGGAGGAGATAAAAAAACAGACAAAACATATCCATGGAAAATATTGATAACAACTAATCAAGAATACAACATTGTATCATACTAGCCTGATATTGTTGCCATATTCTTATGACCCTTAAGACCTTGAAATTAGGTCACCTAAAAAAACAACATTTTACCAAAATCCTCATTTTCTGTGAATTTTGACCTTATTTCTAGGTCAATTGTGGCATTTAAAAATATGACAACTTCTATTTTTTTGTTTATGCCATCTAATTCAACATATTTATGTTAGTTTTCAGCGTTTTTTTTTCTTTCAACCTTTACAGGTATATTTATTGATCAAAATAATATTACATTTGAAATTTTACACGCATCAATTACATCAGGAATATAACAAATTACACATAAATATATATTTAATTCTTTCGGCAAATTAAGCAAGATGGGTTTTCTTTTTTTTTCATAAAAAGGACATTTATATCCAGACGTATCTTGAGTTCCTTCAGAAAGATCCACCATAATTGGGTTTTCCTTTCATCTGTACCACTTTCATTTCTAATAATTATCATTTTATAAATGCTCCAAAAGGCTATCATGAGAATATCGTCAATATTATTTTCTTTATGCATTTTCAAAAATGTTTTTATGTTGATGTTTATGTTTTCATTATAAACTAATTTTCAATTCTGCTAACTTTCTAAAGAAAGGCATATTCAATGGTTAGTTAGTTTTCAATATAGTTAAAGAGAATCTAGTGTAGTGGGAAGAGTAAACCATGGGTCAAGAAAATAATTGTGAGCTTTCAAATTATTTTCGAGGTATTTAGGAAGAATTATATTGTAGGAAGATCCACTGAAAAGGATTGCTATTCAGATGCCCTCATAATGATAATATGACCAAAAAAGCTGAAATGTGCGGGTCCCGCACATGTGAGTACATGGCCATGTAGTCCCATACATGCATTTTTGAGTGCAGTGCATGTTACTCTTAGAAGAATTTGGTAAATTTCTCATCATTTTCTACATTCCAAAACCTCGCATCATTAAATAATTCTTAGGTGCATTGTTTTCAACCTTTCCTATCACTTTGAGAGAGTTTATTTCATGATTCAATCTCATGACTACAACACTAGATTAGCTTTAAACTTATACACCAATAGGTCAAAGGTCAAAGTTGGAGAAAGACGTTTTGGTCAAAGTTTTTGGTATTGACCTTGGTCTTGGAGGGCCGTATTACTTGAAATATTTTATTGAACATTCTGCTTAATCTGTTGGTACCTAAAATACACTGTTCGTCAAAAAGGTGGAATATTTTTTTTTTCTGGCCCAAGCGACATTATGTTGCTCCGTTATTAATTTCTTGAATGTGTTTGTCACCGCTTTCAATTTCTGGGATCCTGGGTATATCTTGGACGTTCCCTCAACCCTCCGGGGATTTTTCTTCAAAAAAGTTTGTCACCCCCAGAAGATGCCCTTTTCGTCATTTTTTCTTATTTTGGGGGCCCTCTTTTGTTTACGCGCCCACCAAGGCCCCCTCAGTCCTACCCAAGGAAACACGTCTGAGGTGAAGAATTGTTGTTGTTTCTTTAAATTAAATCTAGATTTATGGTTACAGGCTCGACTCTTTTGTCTAGGGGAGGGGTAAAAATTATTTTGATTGGGGTTCAACATTCATTTTATTCATTTTTACACCATGGAAATTTCTATCTTCCGAAATTGTATTGTAAATCTCAACCAAACATAAATCAAAATAAAATATTATAATACTGACTATTGACAGCCTTTGTCATCAAGCCTAAACGAAATTTAAGGGGAAAATGGTGATATTAAGGGTTAAAGGTTGTTTTTCATTTCTTTTGTTTTCAGCATAAAGATGGAATAAAATATTCCGAATATTCACCAATTCTCGTTTGTTACTTCAACCCCTCCCTAGACAAGAGACCTTAGCCTGTCCCCAGAAATATAGATTGAACTTAAATATCAAACAGTACACCTCAGTCGCGTTTCCTGGGGTAGGACTGAGGGGGCTTGTTGGCCGGGAAAACAAAAAGGGCCCCAAAATGAGAAAAAATGACAAAAGGGCATCACGGGGTTGACCAAACTTTTTGGGAAAAGGTCCACGTGAATGTTGGGAGAATGTCCAAGATATAGCCAGGGTCCAAAAAGTAAAATCAGGGACAAACATATTCAAGAAATTAAAGTCAGAGCAAAAACATGTCGCTTAGCGGCAAAAATATATTACACCTTTATGACGGACAGTGTAAATATGTTGAACTTGATATCATCAACCAAAAAATTAGGTCGTCATATTTCATATTTTTAGTTGACACAATCGACCTAGAAATAAGGTTTTTCCGGGTATTAATCATCTATAGGGTACATGCAGGTAATATGGGACAGCTGGTAATATGGACACCTGAAGCAAATCATGTCGTGACCGTCGACCGGTGACCGATGACCGGTATGAGCACCATCATGTTGTTCATATGAACTGTATCGTAAATATATCTTCGTGAGAGCATCTAATGCCGAATTTCTCTGAGAAAATGCTGAAAACCAAAAAGGTAGGTAAAACTTACGGCATTTTTTACCCTGATGTAAAAATTTGATATTTCACAGAATGTGATGGTGAAAGAGTGTTTGAGGGGGTAACCTCAATTTGTTTTGTATATTTAGTAAGCTAATAGTTTCATTTTGATCATACTAGCGTTGTACAGGTCAATTTGTTTTAGTGAAGAGGTGCAATGTTGCATTAAATGCTTGCCTGACACAGCAACATTAGTGCGGTAATATGGGACATCCAAATGGCGGAAATGATTCTGGTACTTAGTATTGGGATTGAGGCATCAATCTCTTTGCTACGATTTTTTAGGATAATTCACAGTATATAATTAATATAAATAACTTATTGTAGGCCTATATTGATTTGTATAATGAAAATAATATTAAAATAATATTAAAAGAAATGAATATACAAAATACATAACAATGAAATATATAGTCAAAGGTTTTACTGAAGGGTCTTATATTTCAAATTATATTCTTAAAGTTAATGATTTTCAACATTTAAGCAAATTCCAGACATGGTAGAGTATTGTAGTTTTAAAACGTACATTAAATACATGTCCCATTTACCTGCACATGCAGGTAATATGGGCACTTTGGTAATGACGTCAACATTTGAATATTGCAGACAGGGGGGGTTGGTGATAATTGTTTTTCTTCACAATAAAAGTTAGAGCAGTAGTTATTGATTCATATAAACAAAGATTAGACTGTGTGTCATTTCGTAATTTTATGCAAATTAGGCAAATGAGCTTAGGGGGTCCATATTACCTGCATGTACCCTAAATTGACTTTTGACCTAAATTCAAGGTCATGAGGTTCACCTGCATTGTCAGGCCAGTATGACCCATGTTTTATTCTTTAGTTCCTATTAATATTGTCTATGGTCATCGTCGTTAAGCTCGACTCCATTATGTGTTGAATTATGCATGAATACACTAATTTGCATATTGCTCGAAACTGGCTGGTCGGGTGAAAAAATAGTAATAGACTTAATTGCTAGTTATACAATTACCTACAATTTACTACCAAGTTTAACACAATTTGAACAAAATTATGTTGATGTTAATGAAGCCTGACATTTGTCCTCCATTTCGGGTCATAAAAGGTCAATTAAGAAATTGGCGACATATATTTTCTGATTCAAATAGAGCAAATCTATATTTGTTGCCAAACATTAACATGACTTGCAAACGAAACTATACAGGCCTAGGTGGCCCCACTATAATATATAATTCATACAATATAAGTGAAAACAAAAAATTACCGAAATATGGATCACTTAGGATCATTATACAATTATTGTATAATGTCATTATGGCTAAAAAGAAGTGGAAGATTTCAAATAGTTTAGTTTAACTCAAAGGAAAATTCAACAAGGTCCGTTGTCAAGATCCGATATGGTAAATTTGGTAATGAGTGCAGTCTCAAATATGAAGCTTGTCCAAGGAATATTGAGCTTAAAATGTTAAAGCAGGTGCTGAAACTGTACTACTTAACCCTTTAGCACCTAGAGGCTGCGTGAAAAGCGTCAGTTTACTCACTAGCGGAAAGGAATAACCTGTGTTTCAATCAGAGTTTGGTCAATAACGATTTCTCTTAAAACCTACTTTTTTGTGCAGAATCGGACAGCACACATCCAACATGTAATCCACAACAAGTATGGGAATGTTTCATCACAATTTGTGATACTATATTGCCTGCAGTGTGCTTAATGCGGCGGACACAACTCGTCGTAGGCTACGGGGCACGTGCCATGAACGTAGTTTCTGTAGTCACGTATGTTCATAGCGCACGTATGTTCGCCGCGATCGTTATGTGTAAGCCGCCATGTTGATTCAATGAACAATGCCGCGCAGGCCTGATAATGCATATTCATGATGCGTAGTCCCACACATATACGTTTTTGTAGCATAATTGAAAGACGTCAGTCCAATCTAATTCTATATTTTAAAAAAATATTACTCATGTTCACCTTACCAAACTTCCCAAGAGTGTCGTAGATATACTATTAGACAAGATTCAACAAACAAAATAGACACTGCAAATTCGGAAGAAGACAAATTGGGTTAAAAGGTAGTGATTACAAGTCGGCAGTCACGTAAGTTCCCACCGGGAACCTATTGAAATGTTAATGAGAGAATCACTGAACCGGTATTGAATGAAAAAAGCCATATTAGCATATGATGATTATTCATGACGCATAGTCCCACATATTATGTTTTTGTCGATAATTTAAAGACGTCAGACCAATAAATCTAATCCTAGATTTAAAAAAAAAACATTATTCATGTTCACCTTACCAAATTTCACAAGAGTGTCGTAGATATACTATAAGACAAGATACAACAAACAAAATAGACACTGCAAATTCGGAAGAAGACAAATTGGGTTAAAAGGTAGTGAAAGGATCAGTTTATGGCCTTACTAACTGCTGCTGCGAGTTGACTAGCATGAAAACGTGAGGTGCCTTTGCTTTTCCAGGCTATAATTTCAAAATTATGGAATATAAAATTGACCAAACTACTTTATTTGTTCGTTTATGTTCTTACAATACTATGCGGATGACTAACCTTGTTTTTCATGATGATCAAAAAGAAAAGAAATGGCATCAGAATTGCCGTTCTTGTGTAGATAATTGAGTCCCATTCGTGGTGGTCAGTTTGCAACACGCATGCGCAACATCGGCAATAGCTGTATGCTCGATTTTCACGGAGATCGGATGAAATTCTGTAATGAGCTGGAAAATACAAGATTTATTCCAGTGCACGCAGTTTTAAGGAAGGTATGATTTGCGACATGTCTGCTTATGTAAGTGGCATTACATAACTTATATTTTTGCTGATTTTTACCTACTCTTAGTGGTAGTTTTAACCATTCCAAATTGAACTTGATAAAATTTGACGGGTTTCCCTTAGAACGCTGCCACTTGTGGCAGCTTTGCGGTGGCGCTATTTATGGTCGTAACCTTGCTTCAAGTGCAGTCTATCAGCAATCGGGTCTCTGTAAGTGTAACTTAAACCCAATTGCCTTAATTGTTAATTTAGATGAAAGATTTAAGCAAATCACGAGTAAATGTGAGACTAAAACTTTGTAAATCTCATTAAATATTTTACTGAAAATGTTGAAAAATTATATCAGCATTGGAGACAGACCAAGCGAGAAAATAATCAGCGGCCTCTTGAGGCTATTCTTATATATCTGCCAATATGTCAGCGCCCACAAAGTGACCATTGGTTGTATAGATTACAAACATACGTGAGCGGCAAGACTGAGCAGGTCGCCATGTTGTAAAGAATCAATGCACCTGAACAATGCCATGGACAACTGAACAATGCCATTACATGAACAATGCCGCACGAGCAAGCCTAACCCTAATGAATATTCATGAAGCATAGTCCCACGCTATGTATTTTGTGTACGTACTTAAACAACGATTTACAAGAAAGCACACAAAATACATCTTTGCCAAATATCACAGAAACATCGTTGATATACTTTTAAATAAGATACAAGATACAAGATAGCCACAGAAATTCAGAGAAGACGACGAACTGGGTTGAAAGTTAAAAGTTCCAAAAAATCAAATTATGATAGTAGGCTTGCCTCAATTACGTAAATCATCAAATTAGTTTGTAATTGCCTTTGGAGCCTGATTACCTAAATTGTTTATATCGATGGAAGATTAAAGGGAAAACGTCACCAAATTCGTAAGAAGAACATTTCAAATATCATTAGATATTTTACTGATTTTTTTTTTAAATCAGCCTTGGAGTGAGACAACATCGCATGACCTTGTTAGCATAATGATACATTGTCCCACATGATGTATTTTGTGTATGTAATTAAACGACGATTTACAAAAAAGCACCCAAAATACATCTTTACCAAATATCAAAGCAGCATCGCATTATACTATCACATTAGATCCAAGATACAAGATAGTCACATAAATTCAGAGAAGACGACAAATTGATGAAAGTTAAAATCAAATTATGATAGTAGCCTTGCTTCAATTACTTTAATCATGAAATGAGTTTTTAATTGCCTTTGGAGCCTGATTATCAAAATTGTTTATTCAGATGGAAATTTTAGGAGATAACATGACCAAATGCGTAAGTAGCACATTTTAAATCTCAATAGATATTTTACTGAAAGTTTTAAGAAATTTTTTTAACCTTGGAGAAAGACAAAAAGAGAAAATAATCAGCGGCCTCTTGCGCCCATGCCCATATATCTGTCAACATGGCCCCGCCTTCAGTTCCCCCATTGGTTGTACATAATATGAACATACGTGTAGTAAGGGTAATTTAAAAACTACCTGCACGTCGTACATGCATTGTACCTCCAAGGTACCTCCGCTGCACGAATTTTCTACGAAATCCATCGTAGGGAGTTGCACGTCGAAGGTACGGCGAGTTGTGACCGCCGCATTAGACAGGGGCGGTTTAGGTGCTACAGGGTTAAACTGCACCTTTCATGACCTATGCAGGCTATACAATGGTTCAGCGTTGCTGGACGTACGATAGTTATCGTATTTGTACGATCATTTGACGGTCTCTCTTTGACCAGCTCTTTTCGAGGGGAGGTGCGTTTTGCAGGATTTGTCCATTTTTAGGGGGCGAAGTGACCGGGGGGGGGGAGCCTAGCGAGCGAGCGGGGAGGCTGTGGTAGGGGTGTCTCCCGGCCCCTCCCGTACCAGAAGGACCATTCTTGGTCACGTGTGTGACCGAAATTATGCAAAATCTTGACTTAAATTGGCTATAATTCTAACAATGTTAAAGATAATACTGGTTTACTGCTTATATTATGTTAACATATTTTGTCGGCCATCATTTGGAAATATTTTTTAATGTTTACAATATGCATGTTCAAGGTCAGAGGTCAAAAGAAGTGGGTCACGTGTGTGACTTCACAGAACGGCATGATTTTGAAAGTTCAATTTCATTTTGAAATTCCTGTGAGTTTCAAAATGATGACATGTTCGTATTGCTGTGAGATATACATTATGGACCTGTTAACCATAAAATACCACTGGATAGGAGTCATCTCTGATTTTTTTTTTTTTTTCTATTATTTTATATCGTGATGTCGGGTCACGTGTGTGACATTTTAGTGGGTCACGTGTGTGACCTATGGCAAATTGTACAGAAAAATGAATATGTATTATGCAATAAATGTACATTTTGAGCAATTACTATATCCGCTGTGGTAAAACTGTTATGAACTCAACCCTAATCAGTCACTGGGGTGTTTCGGTAGCTGTCAAGACTGGGGGTGGGGCGGGGAGGGAGGGGGGCCATGATGCCCCCCACAAGATCTCAGCTGTTGATCGCGCGACCGTGCTCAAACTTTGCACAATGGTAGTGTGCGATGTAAACTACACGAAAGCACTGTTAATATTCCCGAAATAATATTTATTTATTTTATATGAATTAATTATTCTAATTTATGCAATGCATGAAGTCATAATTTTTGTTCTAATTGACAAACTAAAGCTTCTGGAATGTTAATTCTTTGTTTGTATGCTCTGTATAGGATTCCTAACAATTGTATTTGGGAAAAAATTGGTATCTAAGTAAATTCCTTATGTATGTTTTCGACCTTTTTCTTTGTTTTTTTTTTCGCAAAAATTATTGCAGAACCATTTTGGAGCATTAAAATGCTAAAATAAATTAATTTCAGCCAATGAAAGTGAAAATAATCAGACCTTTATGACCGCCCCCACCCAGCGGGTCACGTGTGTGACCAATTTGTTTGGTAATTAATAATCAAATTAAAACTTGTCATGGATTTATATTTGGTGAGATGCAAGGTACATTAAATCTAGCTTTGGAGAAAAAATAATAATAATACCAGAGCCACGGTTAAGGCGGGGCATAAACTTTTTGTGTTTTCTGGTCACGTGTGTTACATTTGAGGGCAATAAATTTTTTCAGGGTTGATTATCTTAATACAGTCAATTTATCAACATTATGTTTTGGGTTAGATTAAAAGGAATAGAAATAAATAACAATAATGACAGTAATCCAAGTAAGGAAGTCATCATATCCATTCCAGCCAGGGTTAAAAAAATAATATTTTATGTTGTTTTTTTTTTTAAATCTAATTATCACTTATGTTTTAATTTATGCAAATGAGCATGAACAATTGCAAAAATCATGAAAAAAACATTAGTTAATGAAACTTCAGACATTGCTCTATTTCAATATGCAGCTTAAAATAAAAAAAAAGCAAAAACTTTATTTTGTCCCAAAAAGGTTCACTTTTCAAAGAATGGCCCATAAAGATTTTTGTTTTGTTTTTTCGCATTGAAAACGGTAATTCCTTTTATGATGTAAACATGTGAGCGCAAAGCCCGAGAGGAAAGCTTTCTGCATAGCGTCTTGGAAGAAAAAGTATTTCGTTTAATAATTGTTTTGTCTTTTGTTTGCGAGCGCGAAGCGCGAGCCAAAAATTTTGCCTTATAACGCCATGAAGGCATTGTATTTCACACATATTGTGCGCTTTACTTTTTAATTAACAGATCTAGCTTAAACAATGATCTATAATGTCTGTATGTCCTTTCTGAACGTGATGATAAGTCTTTTTATGATATAAAAATACAAGCGCGAAGCGCAAGTGAAAAGTTTTTAACATAATTAGCGACCTGAAGTCAAAGAATTTTGTTTGATTATTGTCTTTTATTTGGCTTGCGAGCGCGAAGCGCGAGCCGCAAATTTTGCCTTATAATAATTTATTGCTTTCTTTTTTAATTCCCCGACGCGCTGATTATCACTGCCCTTTAGCATAATCCGAGCGCGAAGCGCGTGTGAAATTAAATCCTTTTAAAGAATGGAATGTATAAATGCTTGCAATTCCTTTTATAAGCATACCAACACGAAGCGGGAGCAAAAGCTTTATACATAATTATAGCTTTTTGAAGAAAGAATATTTTGTTTATTCATTGCTTTAATTATTTTTGATTGCGAGCGCGAAGCCCGAGCCGCAAATTTTGCCATATAACAACATGAAGGCATTGTATTGTACACATATTTTGCCTCCTACTTCTTTCTTAAAAATTCCTTTAGGGGCTGATAATCCCCGTCCTTTGGCAAAATGCGAGCGCCAAGCGCGAGTGAAAATCACATTGATTAATAGTCTATGAATTATAAATGTTTGTAATCCTTTTCTGAATATGATGATAATTTTTTGTAAACATATGAGCGCGAAGCCCGAGGGAAAAATGGTACGGAGACTAGAAGCAAAGTATTAGCCTAATCAAGTTTAATCATTGTCTTTTTTGTTTATTTCTAAAGTTTATAGCGTAAACTTTTTGTACATGCATGTCCAATATTTTTTGTTGTAATGACCTGAAAGCAAGACGGTTAAAACTCATTTTGCAGCTAACTGACCTAAAGCCATCTCCTAAAATTGATGATTATCATTTGTATAGAACCAGACAACCATAGAAAGCGCGGTTTGATTAAAAAAAAATAAGAATACAATTTCTTTGAGAATTATCAAATTATTTGTAATTCTAACTAAAAAGAAAATGGTTGGTCATCCCTAGAAATGAAAATTATAAAAAAAAAAAAAAAAAAAAAATACGAGAAAAAACGCTAGAGAGAAAAAAAAAAACGTAATTGGGAGATACAGGTCGGCTGCTGGAAAATCATGTCCAACTCCAAAGAAGAGTGGACGAGCAATGTACTAAAAATTTATACGCTATACATTTCGAGATTTAGTTGCGCCGGTGTTCGAAACTAGCGGCACCCCCTGCACTCACCGCACCCCCTCACTCACCGCACGACATATCATACCTTACATGTTTAATATATTATATATATATTATATTATATATATATAAGAATATAAAAAGGCCTAAGTCCATAGGAGGCATTTCGAGATAATCGAAAAAAAACTGAATATTTTTTTAATTTGGGCAGTTAAAGTATATTTGGCCAAAAGACATCAGAGAACATCATAAACAAATTTAAGTGTAAATTTTTTATGAACATAAATTTTCAAGTTACTTGTGGGCGGGGCCTTTTGTCTGGTGGACTTGGTCGTTTTTAAAATCATATGGACTTAGGTCGTTCTTACATTCATATACATGGTAGACTTCTGTAGTACTGAATGTATAAAAATGATACACAAGAGATTTCTTTTATATATCAGACAAAAAGGGCCCCTTATCTTTTTGTATTTTAGGTTTTTTTTTCATATTTTTATTTATAGCTGATGTGTTTTGGGATGAGCAGCGGGTTGGGGTGTGGGTGTGTGGTTTTAAATTGAGGACATGTGTAGGTGTTCAAATACTGAAGAAAAAAAAAGTTTGCAAAATGATGTATTATCACGTTTTACAGTTCACTGTTCTTCCATCATGAAACCAGAAGTCTTAAGCACACAAACAACAGTTCAAGAATGGGGTGGGGGGGGGGGGGGGGGGTGTATGGTCCCTCCTTTTATTTTTTTTTATTAAATAAAAAAAACAAGATAAGAGGGCGTCCCAATTAAGCTAAGGTTGGGGGTGTAAATGGAGTGAGAACTTTTCCTTAGCAAGGACCTTATTTCATGTTTGCCAGAGATCTTGGGGTAAAATGCTTTGTAAATGGGCGAAATTGTTATTTTATTGATAATCAGTGAATTTTGGGGTAAAATTCTAAAAAAAAAAAAAAAAAAAAAAATGATAATTGTTGTTGGTTAGCGAATTTTGTAAGAAAACATCAATCCTGAATCCACCCTGCATGCCCCACATCCACACATTCACATCAGCATAGGAATTACTTCTTGTTTTTTTTTGAGGAGCCATTTTTTTTATATAATATATATTGACACACACCCACCCAAACACCCCTCACACACCCTCTGACACACACACACACACACACACACACACACAGAGAAGCACAAACATCTGCAAGTGAACTTCAACTTCAATTTTGAGGTACTCAAGGTTAAACAAGAAGTAATGAGAGAGGGCGCTAGATATGAATGTAAGAAAAGCCTAAGTCCTGGACTTTTAGGCTTTTCTTACATTCATACCAGATTTTCATCCTTTATTTAAGGTATTTCTGAGAGGATTTCAGATTCATCATTTATGCACAAGATGGGTCAATATATAAGGAACAATTTCCCCTATATATTTGCTTTTCTTTCGCACCCCCTTTTTTTCTCTCTTCTCTTTTGCGCCTCTTTTTCTTCTTTTTTCTGAAGAGGGGTGCGTTCGCACCCTCCGCACCCCTCTGGAGACGGGTCTGTGTACGATGTACGATCAATAATAATGATTATAAAAATGTACGATAATTTTAAATATAATTTCATCAAATGAAACAAATCTATAGGTACATACATAGGTGAAAACTGGCCCATAACCCCCCCCCCCCAAAAAAAAAAAAAAAAAAAAAAAAAAAAAAAATGCCTTAAGGCTCTTGGGTCACCGCCCATCCCTAAATATTGTGGTTTCCCTGATTCACAAACGTCAACACATGTTTTTGATTCAAAGTTGAGCTCTGTTTTGCGATTGCCGATCTTAAAGTTGTAGCTAATCACCTAAATTGGGATAGATTTTCTGCAAATCGCTGTGAAATTTGTCTGTGAGATTTGCGGCTAAAAAAAAAAACCCGATAATTTTATGTCTCTGGTAGATCTTCATGATCTTACTCTTGGGATCTGACATTGCTGTATTTATCATTTTTGTACTGACTCTAGGTATCTGTCAATTGATTAACGGGGTGAGAACCGTTACTGTGAAAGAGCAACACATAGGAATACCAGCGATCAAGAAGCAAACATCCCCTGAAGTGGATTTTCATTGCGGGCCATCAGGATTCGATTATCTGTGGATTGATATCTCTGATGGTTCGTACTTTCGACTAGGTAAAGAAGGAAACTCCACTCCGATCATACAGTTTCAGCCCACCAAACTAATTGAGATTCGCAGGGTTGCGATGAGGGCAGAAGAGGCTCATGGTGCCGATTGGCTGATTGATCTTCCATGTGCATGATATATGGGGAAATGCACCTGGAAGGAAATTAAATCTCACCAAGAAAAACCAATATTCCAGTAGAGTTCGTTTTGTGTAATTAACTAAAGTGTGTGTATTATATATGGTCGATTCCAGCGAGAAGTGTACACGGCCAAAAAATTGAGTCAAAATTTCAAACCTCTTTGATGATTTAGTCCCTTGGCCTTTTAAATGTCAACATATCAACGTATCCGTGTGATAAATTGCCACGCTTTTTCTCTCAAAATGGCTTTGTGGTAGAGGGGTAAGGGAAAGCATACTTTTTGTATGTTACCTACGAATACACGGACCCTCATTTGATATAGTGTGGGTTTTGCCGACTAATAATATACAGTTTCCTTTCAAATATGTTATTCCATTCTATCAACGAGATTCTAACAATGGTTAAAGCATAAAACCGATGAAAATAATAAACGTCATTACTAAAAGATTGCACATGCAAATGATATGTTTCGAATATTAATTAATATCATTAGCCCCTACCCAACAATTAAAACCATTATGATATCTCATGTCTAAAATAAATACTTTAACGAAAATTCGGAAAACAATATTCTTAATCAATTGTCTTTTAACGACCATCACCTTATAGATGTAAAAGACATTTTAATGATTCACCAAGTGGTAGGCATTCTTTTTACCATGTTTATCTTAATATCGTATTTATATAACTATGAAATCACAAACGAACAAAATATTATTATTAGTTGTTTCAATTGATTTTTATCTTATTAGTTTGATAAACTCTTCCTTTTAATTTAAATAAAATGTTTTATTGTAATGTCGTATTCATCTAGGCACGTTCATGTCATTGGTATCAAATTGTATGAATACAGTCGAATAATATGATGAGCCCATTTTGTTTTCTTATACCAGTGATACTAATTGTGGGTTACAGTGAGTGTCTTGAACATGTTGTGAGTTGAGATACTTATATTGACAGAATAGAACTGACTGGTCATTTGTATTATATGAACATGATGAATATCAGGAAAGTAAAGACTTATGGCTCAATCGTGACCAAAATCAAAGTTATTTGAGAGAATACGTCAATGACAGAAACCAAGGCTGAATATCCCAGCCTAATTGTACTTCTGCTAAACTGAATGATTAATGAGGGAGCCATGTACGTATTCATCCGTCACTTTTACGCCATTTTCATTTTTCTGAGAAATATAAATCAAAATGAAGTGAACTTTACTTTAATCAACATGGTTTCGATAAGTTATGAACTTACGAGTCAGAGTAAATATGCATAAAAGCCCAATTTGAAAATGAAAGATAACTAAAAGAATGAGGCAATTTTGCTTTGTATCGAACCCCAGAATGCCATTCATTAATATTGATTTTGATTGAATATCACATATCACATATCACATAAATGAAAAAAGATAAGTCTTATAAAATTGATCCCAGTAAATATTATTTATTTAGTACTTCGGAATAAAATTAATGAATGTTAATTCATTAATAACATGTACAGATTGATTCAACCGGCAAACGTGCCTTGACGTTTTTCCGTCATTGTGAACTGTTATAGAGTTGTGATGTAGTAGATGTGACATCAATGTCACAAAACAAAAAACTTATAACTGATAAACTGAGTAAATTGGAAAATCACTTTTACTTATCTTGAGTTGCCAGAAGTGACTGGAAACCATATTGCATTACTGTGCAGTTTTGTGATACTCAAGCCTGTAGGACCTTCCATCTATACCAACCATACCTCTATAGGTGATGGCCAACGGCCAAGAAATGAACACTTACCCCCCCTCCCCCCCCCCCCCCCCCCCCCCGCTTATCGCTCGGCCAGCGAGACGTGAAGAAATTTGAGTGTACCTTTTTGCTCTCTCGATGTAACGGGAAATAATTTGGTGTGACCAATATCTGAAATTCCGATTTTGCCCCCCCCCTGTAATGAAATCCTGGATCGCCACTGATTGTACTAGTCCTTAGTGACCTAGTAGTGCAACATCATGATCAATGGGCTGAAATTCAATGATAGCCCTAATGATTCTAATATACACACTGTATACAACCCACCCTCGAAATATGGAAAAGCAAGGGCATAATATTACTCTAACTGTTCTACCACATACCAGACATTATTACAATCAGGAGACATACATCCAAACCCTGGTCCCATGCAATTGCGGCTGCAGAACATGGTCCCCAACACCACAGAGAACAGATTAACACTAAAACAGGAGGAATATGTTATGACGTCACGTACCTGCGGTAACTAAAATCCTCATCCCCATATACCCCAACATCTACGACTACCAAGTGATGTTTGGAGGAATATAATTGTTGACCTGGGTATTGCAAGAAAACGTAGAACACGCTGGGGAAAGAAACGAAATGATCAAAACATCGCATTACCTGCTGCGCTTGAGGAAAGCACTGACACCATAGAGGATAGACCTACTGCCACCACTACTGCTATAAGTCTGAAAGGGAGGGGTCTGAAGATTGCCCATCTAAATGTGTGTAGTCTGTACTCAAAATTCGATCATTTAAAGGGATGCAGTAACATTGAATGATATTCAAATCACATTTATTCGATGTAGCTTATTTTGCCAACATAATTATAAACACTTATGTCAGTCTGGTATCTCTTCAAAATTGCAAGCTAATTGCTAGCTTTACCTTCGAGATATCATTAATTTCATACTCAAATTTTATTATCCAACACCGGATGGTTTATAAAACCATGTGCTTTTCCATATACCCATTTCCTGTTGTATAGTCCCCCATCCCTAGCGGCCTGGTGAGCTATACTGGTGTTTGGCTGTATGCTTGGCATTGTTTGTTACACTGTTGTAAGGTAGTAAATAACTTCCATTTGATCTGAAACTTTCAGTAGTTTGTTTTTACTGTTGGAACAATATAATTTTATTAATCTTGATATAATTGCTCTTGTTTTTGAAAGTTACTAAATCCCTTTAAAGGAAATATTGATGAGCAAATCGTTTAATATATTTACTGTCTCTGAAAGTCACCTTGATTCTACAACAGACAGCTCCGAAATATCCCTGCATGGATTCAGTCTAGAAAGATGAGACAGGAATCGCCAGGGCGGCGGAGTTGCGTTCTACATATCTGATAAAAATTTCCTACCGTCTAAGACCTGATTTTGAAGACATCAACATAGAGGCTCTTTGGATAGACTTGAAATTTGAAAACTCTAAATCTATACTGGTTGGAACATACTATCGATCTCCAAAAGCCAGCTCAGAGTACACTTACAGTATTAAACAGTCTGTAGCCAAAGTGGCTGACACAAATTCTGAACTGATAATCCTTGGTGATTTCAATCACAACATGCTCTGTAATAGGGATTCAAAAGTAATTAAAAATTGTGTAATCAAAATAGCTAACATCAAATAGTTCAATCTCCTACCAGAGTTACAGAAACGTGTAGTAGTCTTTTGGCTATCATACTTATTAATGCTCCTCAGAACGTAATAGAGACAAATGTGATCTCTTTAGGTGTTAGTGATCATAATCTTGTCTATATGATTCGTAAACTGTATAGACCAAGGTTACCCGCTCGTACTATAACTTACCGGTCATTTAAGAGATTCAATGTGGATGCGTTCTTAAATGACCTGCAGAAATCTGACTGGAGACAGTGCACATTGAGTAGAGACCCTCATGAAGCTTGGCTAGCCTGACACAAATCTTTCAGGATGTACGTAACAACTATGCCCCTCTAGTATCTTGTAAAGTTAGGGGCCAAAAAACACCCTGAGTAAATGACGAATGTGTGAAGATGGCTAAACAAGAGAGACAAACTAAAGAAACGGGCAGACTCAAGTGGAGAGAATTTAGGTCGGGTTCAGTATAGACAAGTACGAAACTATGTAAGAAACCTGAGTAAGACTTTAAAGAAAGAACATTACCACACAAACATCATTGAGAATAGAAGAAGCCAAAAAAGCTCTGGAATGTAATAAACAGTGTTGCTTCCAATAAAAAGACAAATGAAACTGTTAACTGTTTGAATGTAAATGAAAATGCAGAGTTGGATGCTGGGAAAATAGCAGAAGAGTTGAATAACTTTTGTCTTTCCATGGGGTCTAGATCAGGTGACAACAGCCCTCATGATCCTACATATCGAAATGGTCAACTGAAAAACCATTTTGAAGCATTGTTTCACTTCGAAGATATTAATGAATCTTTTGCTTCAACACAACTGAAAAACATTAATACTTCAAAGTCATGTGGGCTGGATGGAATACATCCCAAATTTCTGAAAATAGCAGCTCCAGTTAATTCCAGCCATCTAACTTATATATTTAACATGTCTTTGAACATAGGCCTTATTCCAGATGACTGGAAAGGGTGAGGGTTACCCCAATCCATAAAGGGGGAGATACAACCGAAGCAAATAATTATCGTCCAATATCGGTAATACCAGTAGTTGAAACTCTTTGAGCGAGCAGTCCATCGTCAGCTAGTATCTGACAGATTTTTCTTTGTTGATACCAGAACAATCAGAATTCACAAAAGACCATAGTACAGACACTGCCCTTAAATTTTTGAGTGACTCTCTGTACAGAAAGATGGATCATGGTCAACTGACAGTTCTAGATTTTAGAAAGGCATTCGACTCAGTTGACCATGATCTATTGGTACGTAAACTCTCGCAATATGGAGTACAGGAAAATTAGCTGAATGGTTCCAAAATTACCTCCTCGATCGGTAACAAAAAACTATGGTATGGAATGAAGAATCTGAGTAGGGTTATATACGGTCTGGTGTGCCACAGGGCTCGATACAGGTTCCGCTCCTTTTCAAATTGATGGTAAATGATCTTCCAAGTGTAACTTCTAAATGACAAACAGTGATGTATGCAGATGATACTGTAATATTTTTTAGTTGTAAACATACTGATGAACTTGAAATACATTGAATGAAAACTTAGCTCGTGTCAATAATTGGGTGAAAGCAAACAAGTGGGCTTTGATTCCCACTAAAACTAAGCATAGAATGTGGGACGGCACACAAAGTCAGTGATACTAGACAACTTAATTTGAAATCAGATAGTTAGGAACTGCAGCAAGTTAGTTCCTACAAATATCTAGGCGTTCATGTCGATCAAGTGTTGAACTGGAAAGAACATGGTCACAATGTTAGTAAGAAAATAGGAAAAATGTTGGCATTGCTGAGCCCGTTGAAACGGCTACCTCAATTTGAGACAGTAAAACTTCTTGCAAATGCTATGATATTACTACTCTTTGATTATTGTAGCATCGCCTGGTCAAGTTGCGCTTATAACACGTAAGACATCCTTGTTAGACAACACAAACGGATGGCCAAAATAGGTATCCACACACGTACACCAACAGATGATGTTCTGAATCAACTGAATTGGACTACTCTTGAAAATAGATCAACGGCGTAAATCCGTGTCGAGGAGTGGGGGGGATGAGTGAAATAATTTGCCAACTTGTCCCGATTTGGTTTGGCATTCACAAGCACTAAAACACATGGAACGTTATTAATACCCATTTAGCAGTGGCAGTGGCAGATTTGAGAGGAAGGGAGTGTGAATAGAATTTGTCTTTGAATGTATGCTTCTAGCTTCAGTGGCTGCATTGATTACTGTTCATTTTAGTAATGGACAAAACCAGACTGGAAAATACTAATGCGAGCGCGAAGCGCGAGCCGAAACTTTAAGCTGAAAGTTGAAATTATTTGTGCATTATAGTTCCTTTTTTAGTATCAGCGAGCGCGAAGCGCGAGCCGAAAATTTTAAGCTCAAATTGGATATGTTTGTGCATTAAAGGTCCTATATAGTATTTGCGAGCGGGAAACAAAATAAAAACGAAAAACAAAAATATGTAGTAGAGGCAGAATGGATTTGAAAGTGAGGTCTCGATAAAAAAAAGTGCACTTTTTCTAAAAAGTGGGACACTTTAGATCAAAGGCATAGATCTACAAAGAAATTTATTCAGAGAGCGAGGAGATACGAAGAAAAGATTCCAGTTTATTTTAGTATTTGAAAAAGTAATGCGAGCGCGAAGCGCAAGCCGAAAATTTTGAGGTAAAGGTTTAAGATATTTGTGCATTGTAGTTCCAATTTACTAGCAGCGAGCGCGAAGCGCGAGCCGAAAATTTTAAGCTGAAATTGAATATATTTTTGTTCCTTAAATGTCCTTTATAGTATCTGCGAGCGCGAAAAAAAAAACAAAACAAAACAAAACAGAACAAAAACACACAGTAGAGGAGGCGTCGCGAATTTGAAAGTGGGGTCTCGATGGAAAAAAGGGCACTTTTTCTATAAAAGGGGACACTTTCAGAGGCATAGGGCCTATAGACCTAAAGAAAAATGTATTCGAAGAGGGAAGGTGTACGAAGAAAATTTGTCTTTAAATGTATGCGTTTAAAAATCATAATGGTAGCCTTGATTCCTGTTCATTTTAGGAATAGAAAAAGTAATGCGAGCGCGAAGCGCGAGCCCAAATGTTTAAGCTAAAAATTGGAGATTATAAATCCTATTTAGTATCAGCGAGAGCGAAGTGCGAGCAGAAAATAATTTAGTATCCATTTAGAAGATAGATTTCACATACTTTGTTTTAAAAAAAAACAGCGATAGAAAACGAATCCGCAATCTTTGCTACGAAAATTTTGTGGGCTGCAGGCCCCAATTAAACCCTCCACACAACTACATTAATGCTTTTTATTTTTAACAACACCCTTTCCTAAGGTTTGTCCCCAGACGAGAAGAGGGGGTGTATTGGGTTTTGGCAGACGTGTATCAATCAAATACATTGGATCCAACTATTTCATACTTAGGTTACTGTTTGTTACCCAGTGCGAGGTCGCATAGCGACCGAGCAGAAAAATTTGGGGTTTTGGGAGTAAAAAAGAGGCATTTGAGAGTATTGAGAGCGCTATTTTAACCAAAAACACAATTATCTAGTGTAATTTTTTTTTTCATTTCTTTCTTAAAAAACTGGGGGGGATGTTTGTACAGGGCATCCCCCCCTACCCAAAATCTGGGGGGGATGTATCCCCCCCATCCCCCCCGGGATTTACGCCCGTGAAATAGATGGAGGATTTTGAGATGCAAGATGGTTTTCTGGGCCCTTAGAGGAGAGGCACCAGGATATATTTCAGGACTTTTCAATAAATGTAACACTGTACATAGGTAGAGGACCAGAGCAGCCATTTCAAAGGGAGTGGTTGTACCAAAAGCCAAAACAAATGCAGGAAAATTATGCGAGAAGCATAATGGCTCAATAGCATGGAATAATCTTCCAAATGAACTAAGAAATGCTCAATCAAAACAAATTTTCTCTGCAAATTTCTGGAAGACTTACTAAAAACAATAATATACGCACGTTCAGTTTTTTTTTTCTTAAAATATGAAATAGCATCAACATAATTATTTGAATTAAACATGCAGGATAAGTATTTGAATATATTGATTGTATTACTGGTGATTGAATAACTGACTTTAGGACTCCTCCGGGCTGGATTTTGCATTATTAGAAAAAAATCTAAAAAGCACAATACTGAAAATTTCATCAAAATCGGATCAGAAATAGCAAAGTTATGAATTTTCATATTTTTTAAATTGTTTTAGGAAACAGTTTTTGCCATCTTCAAATTGGCAAACTGATGATGTCTCAGTCCCCCTACTTTCTTTGTATTTTATTGTATAAAATACCAATTATCAAGATTTTCTGCCCCAAGGACATAAAAACAGGGATTAATCCTTGTGGAATGTTCAAGGTCACTAGTGCTTTTACCTATTTCATTATGAGGGTTTAGATTTTCTGTATACGCAATATATGAAAAAATGAGAAAAATAGGATTTCATGTAATAAAATACACAAGAAGTAGGGGGACTGTGACATCATCATTTTGCTCATTTTAATATTCAAATATTCAAATGAGACAATGAGACAATGCCAAAAAATCAATACCTAAAAAAATGCATAACTTTGTTGTTTTTCATCCGATTTTGATGGAATTTTCTGTGTTGTGTTTGTTAAATTTTTCTTTACTTTACAAAACTTTTTCATTTCAGCCCGGACTCCACCTTTAATAATGATTATATGACTTACATATTGCGAGAATGAATACAGTTCAGACATGATTGCCGTTTCTCAACTGTTATTGCTACTGGGGGATATTCCCAGATCAAACATCATTTACAACATGTACTTGTTAATCAGTTTGTCAACAATATTTATCAAGTCAAATCAAGCAAAGTGGCCTCCTTGAAGGAGGCCCAATGACAAGGGGGAAAGCGGGTCACGTGACTCCCGGAAGGAAGATATCCGACCGGAATTCCAGGACAGGTGTTTCCTGGAATGCGGATTCCCCTATAAATTTATCATGTTTATCATTCAATCCAAGTTTGTTTCAATTTCCATCTTTGAACATTAAACATACATTTTTCCATTAATCATCTGTTCAATAGAATGTGTCCTAAATATAGAGGGGGAGAAGCTTTAAGACCTGAACGTGAATTCTGGGAGGGGAACCTGGTCATGTGACCTGCCGGAGGAAGACATCCAACCGGAGTTCCAAGACAGGAGACTCAGAACTTGGGTTCCCCTACCCAATGCTTACTTGACCTAAGTCTACAGTCCCTCCCCTTTTGTTCAAATTATGACCGATATCATAAAGAAACATATCCAACCAACCCAAACAAGCCCAGCCAACCACCAAAACAAGCCCAACCAACCAACCAACCAACAAGGACAAGCCCAACAAACCAGCCAAACAAGCTTATCTAACTGAATCGACAAGCCCAACCAACCAACCACAACAAGCCCAACCAACCAACCAAAACATCAATATTCAAGTAACCGGAGTTATTCTAAATTCGACTGACCTACAACAGAGCCCAAATGTTCTGCCATACACAAGCCCAATTCAACTATAAAGAAACCATGCCAAGTAATCTCTATATTTTGTATTATCCTTATCGGTTATCTATCTGCGTTCATTTGAAATGAAATTCAAACCCAACATCCAACCAAAACAGCCTTATCAAGTAACCGGATCATATGCCAATTCGACCGACTGGAATAAGCCCAAATGTCCCGCCATAAACATCCTAATTCCACATGAAAGAAACCAGAATCAAGAAATCTCTTTAATGTTTCTATTATCATGTCCTTTGTCGTTTATCCTTTTGCATTAATTTGAAATGAGATTCGTGTAATTCCATAGTTTTTCGTTAACAAGACTTTCATTTGACCAATGTAATTTTCTAACTCCTAGCCTCTGGTTTCATATATCTTATATATTTTTAATATCGTTATCTTTGCAACATTACTACGGGGCGCATAAACCATACCTCCGACCTCACCCTGCAATCCGTATATTCTTATATATATAAAGTAATTTTATATAATGCATATTAAACCAAATTATTCTCTATGTTCTTAACAAAGGCTAAATTATGTTAATCTATCACATATATAGCAAAAGAAAGAGAAGATCGATACAATCTTTCATAAAAGGAAATTCACAAGCAACAGTAATTAATATGGACAATAGCAAATTAAGAGTTGAAGCATATAAGATTATTTTAGACTATGATGTAGCGTAATTTAAACTGTAATATAATTCTTAGAAGTAACCAGAGTCATATTCTATACTGGGTGGGAGGGAGGGAAATTAGCGTCTTGTATCCCCCAGTACTAAGTTGAGAATAATGCAAACTTCTAAATCAACGCATACGTGGCGCGTAAGCGTACGACGCTGAAATCGTTCGCCGCGTTTCATTGGCTTTTTAACCGCGTAAGGGCGTTACCACGGAGCTGTTGCTTAGCCATCACTAGGACGCTGTATTACGGCGCTTACATGCAGTGACTGGACCATCACAGCCTTGTTTGCTGGGGCGCAATTTTCCCGCCTCCGGGAAGGCCGTGTGCATTGAATTTGGCCATAATATGGCTAGCTATTGTGACTGCATCTCCCGCAAATGCGTTTATTTCGCTTATTCGAATAATGTATTGCGGAAATGAATACAGTTCAAACATGATTGCCGTTTCTCAACTTTTATTGCTACTGGGGGATATTCCCAGATCAAACATCATTTACAACATGTACTTGTTAATCAGTTGTCAACAATATTTATCAAGTCAAAATACAAAAGTGGCCTCACTTGAAGGAGGCCAATGACAAGGGGGAAGCGGGTCACGTGACCTCCGGAAGGAAGATATCCGACCGGAATTCCAGGACAGGTGTTTCCTGGAATGCGGATTCCCCTATAAATTTATCATGTTATCATTCAATTCAAGTTTGTTTCAATTTCCATCTTTGAACATTTAAACCATACATTTTTCCATTAATCATCTGTTCAATAGAATGTGTCCTAAATATAGGAGGGGAGAAGTTAAGACCTGAACGTGAATTCTGGGAGGGGAACCTGGTCATGTGACCTGCCGGGAGGAAGACATCCAACCGAGTTCCAAGACAGGAGACTCCAGAACTTGGGTTCCCCTACCAATGCTTACTTGACTAAGTCTAGCAGTCCTCCCCTTTTGTTCAATTATGACCGATATCATAAGAAACTCCAAAAACCCAAAGCATTTTTTTTTTTTTTTTTTTTTGCCATTCTTGGTTCTAAACCATCTGCACTCAGGCTGCTTGTGAAGGCATGATTATTACAAGATCATTTCCTACGTTAATCATCTATATAAGATATACATGTACTAATTAAGACTGAAATGTGGCCATCGTCTTTGCAGATCTTCGCAGAAGCAGCGTCGCATTCTGAGAGCGATTTTCTGGTTACAAGAGGGTCTCCTCGACTGACCGACTGCCATCTACCAGGGATTCATCAATATCAGTTCACGGGGAAATCTATACGTTTTACTGTAACAGCTCGTTGGCAAAGCAGCAGCGGTATCTCCGCATTGTTTCGTTCCCTTGTGTGTTGTTAATATGGTATTTTCCGGAATCCTCAAATTATTTTCAAGCTTATCAAACAAGCGATGCGGTTCTGATACATATTCCTGCGCAATCTTGAATGGGTACCACAATCGCTTATCGCCATTCAGAGGACTCTAATCTCTCCAAGTAATGTTATGCCATTTAGTGCAGAAGCTATCCATCGAGTTGCATCCCATCTGGTTGAATCTGTAATTCCCGCTTGGTCCAACACATGTGCCAGCAATTTTGCACCCCTACATGCTGCTCCCTGAATCCAGCTTTCCCACACAATCAGGATGCGCTATCCAGGTCTCTGTAATGAAAAAAAGACGGAGAGCTCCGAGAAGTAACATGTTCCACAAATATATCAAGCTTCATGGTATTTTAGGTATTCCTGTAAAACTGTAATAAGCTGTTGTCGTTATTATAATTGTAATTGTTTATTCATTTTGATTTATCATTC
>CALNVZ010000765.1:203162-213578 GCA_940671915.1 Paracentrotus lividus
GTTTTATCGTCAAAGAGCAAACCCCACAACGTAAGATGCCTGGATCGATTGAGCTGAGCTTGAGAAGAAATTTTTAAATTCCTCTCATACATAATACCAACTTACATTGATGGATCGAGGCCTAAGTTAGACCGTAGATTCTAACTTAGATCTAACGTTAGGTCTAGCAGTAGATCTATAACAGTTAGTCTAGATCGACAATGTAAGGCTATTGAATTGTGAGACCTCACCTGCCGCAATTCTGGCATGAACAATGATGATATTGCTGGCCTACCTGGCTTGTTCCGGGGTAGAGTCTGCTGTCTGTTGCTGCATGCTCCGACATGGCTCTATCTCCACTCAAATTCAAAACAGCTCAGGCGGTGGTACCGGTACGACCTGCAGTGCAGCAGTGCTCAGCTAGCATTGCTCTAGAGTGATTCGGCTACCAGCCAAGGTTCCTGGTCCATTGTATCTACATTTATCTTCCTCCTTCTAACTTAGATCATAGCTCTAGATCTGCAACGCTTAGTTACTAAGATTTCCCCGGCAGTGTTGACGTCCGTTTCAGCCGTAGACTCAGCCTTAGGCGTAGAGAAGCCATAGGCCTTATAGGCTATCTTACTTTTGGTTTTCAACTTAAAATCGGTGATCCATTTCCAAAATGAATCAAACATCAGACTTTGTTATGTTAGGTAAATACTTCTCGTAATGCTAGTAGAAAACAAACTAGATCTACGCCTAGCAGTTCTTGTTATTAAAATAATGTATCCAGATAAGAAAAAGGTATTAAGACCGGTTAACAAATTAGCGTCTTGTATCCCCCAGTACTAAGTTGAGAATGAATGCAAACTTCTAAATCAAGCGCATACGTGGCGCGTAAGCGTACGACGCTGAAATCGTTCGCCGCGTTTCATTGGCTCTTAACCGCGTAAGGGCGTTACCCACGGAGCTGTTGCTTAGCCATCACTAGGGACGCTGTATTACGGCGCTTACCATGCAGTGACTGACCAATCACAGCCTTGTTGCTGGGGGCGCAATTTTCCCGCCTCCGGGAAGGCCGTGTGCATTGAATTTGGCCATAATATGGCTAGCTATTGTGACCTGCATCCTCCCGCAAATGCGTTTATTCGCTTATTCGAATAATCGTATTTCTTGATTACCATGTACTTTTTGTTCCTGTTTTTGTTATGTATTGTTTCGTTTAATGTTTGTTTATCTATGTATCATTATTGTATGCAGGGTATCCAAGAATAACAGTGTGCTAACCCACTGAGGGAGCCACGCTGTTAAATGAATACTAAATAAATAAATAAATAAATAAATATATAAAATACAAAAAAACTGTTAAACCCAAATAATATAAATTTTAATTCTGGGTACTTTACTACAAATCGTAATCGCAAATTGTAATCACCAGTACAATAAAATAACTTTTTTTATTGTTAACGAAAACTAGTTTTATTTAACAATATACACTTTAAGAATAATCCACATACTGAATGGTTCTAATCCTCTTCATCTAATCACCCGGTTTTGGTCGAGATCAACTCTTGTTACGCCTCGTCACTCCTAGCGCTCTTTGTCACGTGACCTTACAATCTCTTTATATTAAATCAAACACTACACAGTAACACAACAAGTACAGAAACTCAGGTAAATTGATTATCTTCATTTTATTTTCTGCTTTGATTTGATTATGTTTTAGAAATTTATATAGTTGGAATATGCATGTGTATATATAAGTGTGTGTTTGCGTAGACATTATGTAAAAAGAAATTGTTCCTTGGTACTATTTATGTTTTGTTTTGGTTTTTGTTTATACAGCCCTTGAAGAAAGCTTTATATCGCCGAAAGCTGGGCAAAGAGTGGTTTTCAGCTACTCCAATATCCTCTTGTGTTTTTTTTTCGACTACATTTTCCAACATGAAGCAGTAGCCATGTTAAAGAGTACACTGTAAATAAATATTTGTATTTTTACAGCAAATCTGTTGTCATCAGAGTCGCCATAAAAAATGTAATCTAAAAAACCGTTTTGTTGTAAATTTCTCCTGCAGATAATTACATGAGAAATACAAAATACACATATGTTCCGTTTTAACCAAATATGTACGCTATAGAACTTTAATGATTTTTTTCCCTTCTCTTTCATAAATTCTTAGAGAAGAAATTTACAACAAAACTGTGTTTTGAATTACATTTTTATGGCGACTCTGCTGACAGCAGATTTGCTGTAAAAATACAAATATTTTTTTACAGTGTAGTTCCCTTCTCTTAACTGTTCATCTTTTTATTGGTGTATAATTCACTGAAAATCAGCACCAACTGAAGGAATCAGTTCGAACACAGAAAGATATGAAAAAAAGAAGAATAAGATAACATATTTTATATACATAAGATTGTACAAAGGACTGTTTTCTAGAAGAAAAAAAATGAAAACTTAAAGAAAATCATAATTCTGTTATTTTACATACAATTTTAATGAAATTTGAAGTGTTGTGCTTTTTTATTTTTTTTGCAGTGTATTTTGCAAAACACGCCAATTCCAGCAGGGAAGAACAATGAAAATGACAAATTTATGAAATTTACATACGCAACATGATGTGAGAGCAGCTCGAAAGTGACGTCACGTAGTCAAAATTGTAAACCGTCAAACTTCGTTATTCTTTGGTTATTTTTTTTTCTTCAAGAATACACTAAGTTTTCCTCTAATTTCTCCAAACATCAAAGGATTGGGATAATTTATTTCACACGTTGATATTTAGCTTGTTTAATTATTTTAAAGAAGAAAAAAATGATATTCAATCGTTCAAATGTTCTTAACACATAACATTGGCACATTAAATGGTAAGGGTAAAGTTTGTATAGTTCTATTCAGTGAAATGTCTTTCCATTGTTTGTCGATCCGATTCGTAGCGCGCTATTTATCTTGCTCGACCTAAATTGTGCAGCATAGCCTTATGTGAGATTTCAATGCATTATTAGATGTTTGAATCGAATATTTCACCAAAGAAGAACGCGTACCCATGGAAATGAGTTTAGGGGTTGAATGGTTTTTGGCAGAAGAAGGGCATTGCCTCACCACACCAATCGTCATTCCATTGCATTTTATCGCCATCATTTCTACCAATATTGGTAACATGTGCACAGTCCTCGCCTCCAACGTTGTTTGGTTCTCCCGACCTCCAAGCGGTAAAGCCTCTCCGGGATCCGTCAGCCCACCTGAAGTTGCCTTCAGTAATGTGGTCGCTTAGACCGATCCAATAGGCCTTTACGATGTGGTATGAAAGGGAGAAAGAAATACTTACATAAATTCATGAAGAACTGTGTCATATTGGATATTTATATACACAAAAATACAAAAAGAAAGTTCGCCCTATTTTAGACATCAATATTTTTTTAACCAGGAAGAGTTGAAAATTTTTCATTTTTATGTCCGTCTAAGTAGTTTTATGAGGTACTTTGTAGGTTTGAATTTTGAATTGACTATATTTGATATTAATAATGAACAATAATAAACAAATGGAATTAAGTATTTAAAAAAGAGCTCTGAGCCAGCGCAGCTGAATATATTCATATAAAAGCTGCGCTATACAAATTTATGTTTATTATTATTATTATTATTATTGCTATTATTATTATCATTATTATTATTTATTGTCATGCTCGACTTAAAAATGAAAAAAAAATGTTTGTTTGTTGTTGTTGTTGTTTTTTGGTGTGTGTTTGTTTGTTTGTTTTTTTGTTTTTTTTTTTAGTTCACAAGCCGATTATCACTATTTTGAATTAATCATTTTAGAACAATGTAAAAATGTTTGAAGATCACACCTATCAAAAGGTAAGCCACATATGTGCCCTAATATTACAAAATGAGTTCTTGGTCAAATGTCATGGTTGAGTGAGCATTGTTTTAAATTGCAAAAACAGCCATTTTGGCGTATTTTACTCGGTATGTTCGATCAAACATGATGACATTCCTGTTTTGGAAATGTATTTTCGAATTTTCAAATCAATATTTTTTTTTAAATTTTAGTTTAGGGATGAATGAACACATTAAAGATAGTGTCATCCTTTTGCAGGCAAAACTATTATATTTCTAGTTTTTGAGAGGATATAGTAGTATACCAGTGACTATATCTTCCCACAACATGATTAAGCTCAAATGTGTATGTTTGTCATTATAATGCGATTATCAAAATTCATTTCTATTTTTTCGAACTTCGAAAAATATACCGTACGGTGCGAAACGTTGACCGTTAGCGCAGAAAATAATGCACGCTATAATAATGAAGTGGAAGGGTATTGTCCGTTCAGTGGAGCAAATTACCGTGTACATGAAAGAAATTAAAGAATTGTTCTCTTGGTTTTATTTCGAGATATGCTCCAGACCAGATGGAGGAAAATCTCAAATTCAAGATGTATTTTGGATTTTAAACTTGTCTAAAATTAGCATTACATCGGGGGATATAGATTAAGTTTGATTTTACATTCAAATCAAATACCCATGTTGGAGAATCCGAACTATACATAGCATGAAGCACGTTGGACTACATTTGTTTATCTACTCATATATTTATTTATTTATCTTTTTCATTTATTTATTTTTTCCTTTACTTTGACTGAAAAATATGATTTCTTTGTTTTGATAATATTTCAAATTGGAAAATTTGTAACCAGATTTAAAAAAAAATCAAAGTCAGTGTCTAGCCTTAAAAAGAACTATTGGTTTCTTGAAAGAGTTGAGATAATGTACACTGTTACTCAAAAATGTTTAACATGTCTTGGGCTCCAGTAACACACTTTTGCTCCAGCTTTAATTCTTTGAATGTTTTTGTCTCCACTTTCACTTTACTGTAAAAAATATTTGTATTTTTGCAGCAAATCTGCTGTCAGCAGAGTCGCCATAAAAAATGTAATTAAAAAAAAAACAATTTTGTTGTAAATTTCTCCTGCAAATAATTATATGAGAAATACAAAATATACATCAGGAGTAACACATTTGTTCCGTTTTAACCAAATATGTACGCTGTAGAACTCTAATCATTTTTTCCCTTCCCTTTCATAAATTCTTAGAGGAGAAATTTACAACAAAACTGTTTTTTTAATTACATTTTTTTACGGCGACTCTGCTGACAGCAGATTTGCTGTAAAAATACCAATAATTTTTATAGTGCAGGGCACTGTAATGTGAAACTGGAGACATTTCTTTACAGTGTGGATATATCTTAGACGTACTACCCAACCCTTCTCGGGGATTTTTCATTTTGTTAAAAAATTTTCAACCCCCACAATGGCCATTTTTTGCAATTTCTTCTCATTTGGGGCCCCATTTGGTTTACCCTGTATTCTTTTTTTTTATAAGGTACTTACAAATAATGTACTAGTTGAACCTCGAAGACTCTTCCAGGTCTGAAAGATCCAGTAACTCTCTGTGTGGCTGTGTATACTCAACAGGGATCCTGACTGGTCCCTACAAAAAGCTAGTGCAGCGTTCCATGTAAGAGGTGTTCCATAAAAACGGAAGCACTTGTCCGGAATTCCGCTTATTCTGAACCACTGATCAGGGCAGCATGCATCAGACAACCATATAATGGAAACTAAGAGAAGCAGGCTCTTGGTGAACTTGAATGCCATAGTGAGTTCCTGTCGGCTTTAGAGTAATGGATTTTTGAAGGCTGTAGGAAAGAAGTAATCATTTTTCAAACTCTTGCTTTTAGGAAGCCCGTTCGAAAGTATATTATATTCATTTTGTAAATTAACCGTCATTATAAAGCACCAAAAAAAAAAACAACAACAACAACAACAACAAAAAAAAAAAAGGGGGGGGTTGGGTCATTTTATTTTATTTTATTTTTCGGTCAATATTTTTTTAATTTTGATTATAATGCAGACAAACAATAAATGTAGATCAAGGTATAAGAAATGCTTGTGGTTTTGGAAATTTTATCTCATGACTAACACCCTTTGATAGAGATAACGAGAACCCCCTCCATTCTCATGTTACCCATTTTCTAGGACGCTCTAAAAAGAAGCATACTAAGGATAAATATACACCTATACTCCTACAAATTTACAAAAATCTTATGTATATCATACGTTACTCGTTGTCCCTATTCCCAATCAATGGTCATGGCAGCAAATCTACAGAAATGATATGTTTATATCATACGTTTCCTTTGTTCCCAATCCCAAACCAAATGCTAAAGGCAACAAATGTGGAAAAACTTTATGGATATTATCAAGCGCGGCGATTTCATGTCACGCACGACTGGGGGGGGGGGGGGACGAAAACACCCAAAAGTGAAAAATAATACACTAAAAAATCGCATACTTCGCACATTATGCAGAAACTAATGAAAATGTTTGCGAGCGCGAAACACGAGCCGAAAGTTCTTCTCTATAATAACATTTAGCAATGTATTTGACATACGTTTTAGCTCTGTATGAGCTTCAAAAGCTAATCACTACATACAAATATACAACGCCTTTTCAAACGATTTGAATACAACTTACAATTTGACCTAGGACGCACAATTTGTTGACCTGTCAACTGCTGTAAAGTGAGGCTTGAAATGTGTTGTGGGCTGGATTGAGCGTGCTTTTATTAGTATCGATTATTTTGGGGAAAAATAGACGGATCCGGCGGGGATTGGGGGCTGGGGGCGCAAGCCTCCCCCTCATTTTCGTATGATTCTGGTAAAAGGGGAATGTGGGAAAATATTGTTAAAATTATGAGTTATAACCAAAGTGAAGTTAGAGATGGATTTTTTTATTTTGTACTTTTTTATTATTTTTTTTTGGTGTGTGTTCAGGGTGATTTCTTTTCTGGGGTGGGCGGGGGGGGAACACAGGCTGTCCCGTGCGACACAATATTTTACTCATGATGTTGGCAGAACACTACAAGCAACAGCGTATTAACATGATAACTGTGTTTTTATTATTATTATCAGACAAATTAAATGATTTAAGAAGTAAAAGAGACAGAAATTTTGAAAGTTTGGCATTCATTCAGAAATGTCCCGTACGACAAATTTGGGGAGTCCCGTAGGCCACAGTGTTCTTGAAATTGCAATATTTATTCATGAATGTTTAATTTGTAAACTTATTTTTATATATATAGCTGTTCCTTGGTAACTGAATATCCTTTTAATTACTTTTTTTATTAAAATATCCTGGGCAACCGTCAGACTTTAGAGCTCAAACATGTGGTTTCCAAAATAGTAAATTTTTTTTAAGGATGTGTATTAAAGTCTTGTTTGTTTTTTTTTACAATTCTCACGCGCGTATTTTTTATTTTTTATTTATCTATTGTTTTTATTTTTTTTTTTTGGGGGGGGGGTGGGTAGGCGCACAAGTTGGCGTTGGGAAGAAGGGAAAAGGAGAAAGGACTCCAAATTGACCTTAAACTTAGGGACGCCATAATGAGTTGAAAATAATTGATCATGCGTCCATTTATAAATATTAAACCAAAAAAATCATGCTGGTTGGTTGGTTTGGTTTTATTTCCGTAAAACAAAAATAATTTAGAATCACGTATGAAATCTAAACATATATAAGATTAAAATACGGCTGGTAGCCCACTTCAGCTGCAACTAATAATGTTGTTGCTGGTCTTCCACAAGGCCAGTTAATTAAACTACATACATTTACATTAAAAAAAACAATATGACATCATGGAATGGAATAATATGTTAAACAAAAAAAACAAAAAAAAAAAAAACTTAAAATAAAAAAAGTATCATAATTTCCAGAAAGGAATTACAAAACATTTTAATAGACCATCATTAAACTCGAAATTATTTAACTCGTGTTTCGATTAAAAGATTGAATTGTAGCAGCACCGTGGATTTCGAGTGATGTAGTTCAAGGAAGGAAAGAGGATTATTGATCTCCAGTCTGGCATCGGTGAATTTCTTCCTGTGTAGCTCATCAGACTGCTCTTGTCGACTATTAAAAACCCACAGACTTTCGACGGGATTTTCCCTAATTTTTTTAGATGTTATTTTTTGGGGGTTTTGCAAGGGCAATTACCCCCAGACAAATCCCCCTGAATAATTACCCCCTAGAAAATTACCCCCACATAATTAACCGTAGACAATTACACCCGGACATTTATCCCACACATTACCCTAAGATGCCAATTGCCACCCAGGAAAATTACACTCACAAAATTACCCCCGGATAATCCCCCGAGGACAATTACCCCCAGACAATAACCCCGGTACTTATTACCCCCCATATTTACCCCCCCCCACACCCGACGCTACCCCGAACACAATAACCCCAAGGACCATTACCCCCTCATAATTTCCTCTGGATAACCATTTCTTACTCACATTTACCCGGCCCGAAGAAATACCCCGCCCCTTTTTGGTACCACTGGATAGAATATGAGTTATTCTTTGATATGATATAACAAATAATGTCACTCAAGTAATATTACAATTTCAATACGAGGGTTTCAAAGTTGGGTTTACTTTTATCTGGGACGCACTGTACAGTGTGTCCCAGAAAAAAAAAGTAAAAACAACTTTGGCAGCCTCATCTTAAAATTATATAGCTGTTGTGACCTTGATAGATATTTCATAATAAAAAATAACTCTTATCGTATCAATGATTCCAAACTTATATTTGTGATGTGACAGATGACTGAGCACTTGGAATTTAAAGAAAAAAACAATCGTAAAAATTGTCCTGTATCAATTTTGGGCAAAAGTAGCCCTCGCATTTTAATATTCCAAGTAATCCTTTATCCATTATGAATTGACCCAGGGAGGCTAATATAAAACAATGAATGAGAAAGCCAGGGGTGCTTCTAAAAAAACTCCGTACAATGTGGTTGTGACTAAAGTTTTTTGTTTTTTTTTAATCCCGAGTGCTTAGTTATCCGTGGCAGTAGAGGTATAATTTGTGTATCACTGAATAGAATATTAGTTACTCTTTGTCATGATCTAAAAATCAATGACAGATAAGCATAAGTTATAGCATTTTAATATAAGGCTCTCAAATGTGGGTTTACTTTTATTTGAGACGCACTATTATACATGAGGTACATGCGATCACAATTGACTGTATTCATAGATACCATTAAAGGGTAACTCACGGGTAATCACCCCCCCCCCCCCCACCGCCCCTCAACATTTCAAACTTTAGAATCACCCTGCTTCTGAACCTACAATGAATAAGTTCAGGGATGACACCCTCAAAACGTTCTGAAAAAAATTGAGGGAAAATCCCGTCTAATTTATGTGTGTTTTGATAGTCCACAACATCAATCTGTTATTAGCTACACAGGAAGAACTTCAATGATGCGAGACCAAAATCATTCCCTCTTTCCTTCCTTGAACTATACCACTCAAAAACGGTGGTGCTTCTACGATTCAATCTTTTAATCGAAGCACGAGTTAGATAAATTCCCGTTTATTAATGATCTATATATATATAAATGTTTGCAATCTCTTTCTGAAAATTAAGATGATTTTTTTTTTCATGATACGAGCGCGAGGCGCAGTCAAATTTTTTTTCTTCTGCTCTTCTAACTAACAGAAACAGGGTACATGTATTTCGTTCACTCATTGTCTTTTCTTTTTTTGTTTGTTTGGGAGTGCAAATCGCGAGCTGGAAAATTTGCCTTATACCGACAGATAGGCATATTGTTTGTTATTTTGTTTGTTTGGGTTTTTTTGTTGTTATGTTGTTGTTGTTGTTGTTGTTGTTGTTGTGTTGTGTTTTTTTTTTTTTTTTTTTTGTTATTTTCCTTTTTAATTCTTGCAAGAGCTGATAATCACTGCTACTTTGAAAAAAAAAAAAAGCGAGCGCAAAACGCCAGCAAGATAAAAATCGTCATTAACAAATGATGTAATGAATGTTTGTAATTTCTTTCTTAAATGATGAAACTCATTTTATGAAATAAAAATACGAGCGCGAAGCGCAAGGGGAATATTGTCTTCATAATTGTAATGACCAGGGAGATATTTCATCAACAATTTACATTTCTTGTCTGAGAAGTTGTCAGATCTGACATCTTTTCTTGTTTTAAATTGGGTGAAAACATTGTTACTATGGTAATTGTTGAATAAAACAGAACTTGTCGGATAAAGCGTCCGACAAGTCCTTTCATGAAACCCCCCTCCCCCCTCTCCCACGACATAGGCCAATGTTCTAAACTAAAGACTTATTTTGTATAAGTCGGTAGTCCTTTTGTCTAATGCATCAGTCAACAGCAGACAAAAGGATCGCAAAATAGCTTTACACGAAATTGCGACTCATTCTTCGGTCCAGAATACGGGCTCGAGTGTTTCGTTTAATTCTCATTTCCTTTCTTCTTATCTCTCTCTCTCTCTCTCTCTCTTTCTCTCTTACTCTCTAACTCTTTTTTCTTCCCCTTTCCCCCTTTTTCTTTTCGGTTTTTCTTTTTTCATCAGAAGCATGCAACAA
>CALNVZ010000765.1:213593-256123 GCA_940671915.1 Paracentrotus lividus
TAGTTTGAAAAGAAATTTTACTTTTTATTATTTGAATTCAATAATGTTGTTGTAGTTTTAATTTTTTTTTACGGCGCTTTACGATCACTTATAATTTGAATGGTTATACCATATTTCTGGAATATGATACTCTCAATGAGAAATATAGGACATAGATATAGCTAACGTACATTGCGTTCCCTTCATGAACCACCCCCCCCCCTTGTTTCTCACTTTTTTACAAACTGATTTATGTGATAAATATTATTTATTTCTTGTCAGCATGGTCAGGAATTCGTTTTTATTTATTTATTCATTTTTTTAAGAGCTTCATAAAATCAATGGATTAAAAAATAATTACTGTTTCCTACAGCCTTTGAAAACGCATCTCTCTTAAAGATCGACAGGAGCTCACTATATTATGGCATTCAAATTCACCAAAAGCCTGCTTCTCATAGCTTCCATTGTATGGTTGTCTGATGCACGCTGCCCTGATCAGTGGTTTAGAATTAGCAGAATTCGTGACAAGTGTTATCGTTTTTATGGAACACCTCTTACATGGCACGATGCACTAGCTTTATGTAGGTCCCAGTCAGGATCCCTATTGAGTATCCACAGCTACACAGAGAACTACATGATCTTCCAGACCTGGAAGAGTCTTCGTGGTTCAACTAGTACATGGCAGGTAAGTACCTAATAAAAAATACATACTTGTTAGATGGGTAGACAAAATAAGGTACAAAAATAAATATAAAATATAGGGGGAAATTTGTTAAACATAAGAAAAAAAATATTAATAAGGTTACAGAAGTAAAAAATAAATAAATAAATAAAATTAAAAAAAGAAAGGGTAAAATTTTCCTGTTAGGCGTTTTTGTCAAAGGTATGTGCGTATTTTTCCACATTGTTTAGTATCTTTTCTGCTGATCGGATTTCATTCTATTAATTTTCAGAAAAGCTGCTAAACCAGACTTTTGACAACATCACTAGATCCTAAAAGTATAAAAATATTTTGATCTTTCACAAGCCGAAGTTTTAAGTTTGGCATGATAATAGAGTTGAATTGAAATGAATTGAACTCAAACTCAGCAATTTTGTTCAACAAAAATGTCTAAATTTCAACCATTCCTTTTTTTTTTTTTTTTTTTTTTTTTTTTTTTTTTTTTTTTTTGGGGGGGGGGGGCGTAGTCCACGTCCTGGACGATTTATTGATGATGCGCCTTGCCTTTCCGATCTACGCTATTTGCAGTTGAATAGAGAAATACATTAAAAAATCCCCAACATTCTCAATAATGCATTTTAACTCTCTACAATCACAGTTTGAAGATAAAGACTCTTAGAGATATTTCTAATGATTCAATCATTGATCTGTCAACATTGTTCAAGGTTGCCAAATTAGGTCGCTTTATTCACTTAAATTACACATGCGTCGGGTTTCGGAGGCGGCCCCGCAGGCCGCCTCATTCCCGCAATTAATTGCAGGACTGAACCCGGCTCCAGATTGTGAACCCCTGTTCCACAAAGGTCGAACCCGCAATTTTTAGATATGTATTTCTTGTATTCGTCAGGATTTTTTTTCTGTATGATTCTTGTTACCACATTATCTCAAAAACTCTTTTATCATATGATTTCAAGCCCGCGTCACACTTTCCCGAAGTTAGGAAACGATGGATACCCGAACATGGACAAATTCAAATTTTGCTCTGATCACGAAAGCATCGGGCAACATCAGGCTTTTTTAGCATTGTTTAGAGTACATTTTGTGCAATTAAAAAAAAAAAAAAAAAAAAAAAAAAAAAACATCTGTGGAGTTTTTCCAGGCTTCGGCAGCAACTTCCGATGCATCGGCAAAATCTTTGGCAGCCATGGACTATGCGAAGGTTCACTTCGTTAGAGCATCGTAGCATCGGGCATTTTTTTTTACTTATGAAGGCAACACGACTTCTTGACGCCCGATCATTGCCATCTTGTAGCCATCGTATAGTATTGTCAAGCACGCATCGCACTTTCCTGAAGTTGAGCAAGGAAGGATCAACGGTCATGGAAATTTTTAAATTTAATTGTTCTGATGACGAAAGCAGCGGTCCATTCGTGTACCCTTCGTGTGTCCTTCTCACCGGCATGAATCCGTAAAGAATGCTATTCATTCTGTAGGATATTTATATAATATTGACTGGCCTTGAGGGAGATACCGCATATATTTTCCCAAAACAAGTCTCATATTGCCTCGAGTCGAAGACGAGGGCAATATGGGTTTTGTGAGGGAAATATAGGAGCTATCTCCCGAAGGTAAAACCAGTCAGTATTATTATTATCACCTCTTCACCTAAATTAGCCACATTTTAAAGACACTTCAGTAAGTTTGATTCATTTAAAATGAGTATTTCTCGTGATATGTTTTCTATTTCTAGCATTCTGAGCTCAACTATTGTGACGTATAATATTTCTGTGCGTATCCTTTGGCTTATTTTTATTTTATTTTATATTTTATTTTTTGTATTCTAACGCGTATCATCTTACCTACATCTTTATCTCAAGTACCCGGATGTGAGACCATGGAAAATACTAAGTAAATAATGACCGACGATCCAAATGATGGAAAGACTATCACTTCCCATGCAAGCTGGATAAGCTATCTCCTCCGAAGCAGAGCTAAGGAGAGTACATCCATTTTGCCGTGGAAGTGATAGTCTCCCCATCATTTGGATCAAGAGGTGATTATTTGTATTATATTCCACATCTTAAAAAACATTTTAAGAGCTCGGGGAAAACCAATATTTTGGTTAAAAATAAAAGATTTCTTAGCGATCCTAAAAAAGAAAAATCCACTCAAGTCAATCGATGCCTGCGCTTGTAAAATAAACGCGTACAATTAAAGTGCGCGCATTTTATTTAGCGCGAAGGCATAGCTCAAATGGGCTGAATTGATTATTACGTAACAAAGAATTTAGAACAATTGTTACGTCACAGAGGAATTTATCTGTGATTGCATGTGATGGAAAAAAACCCGAGTGACAACGCACTTTTTTTTTCGCGCACTCTCAAAATAATTCGGGAGATTTGTTACACAAAAATTGATCGATACTGTTCGATACTTTTGATATTTTTGCCAAGTTTTAAGGGTCAAAGGTCAAATCGTTGGCAGCTCCACTTCCGCTAGGTAGCATGTGTGCGTAAGCGCCATTATGTATACGACGGATTGATTTAGCTGAAAGTCGTTTTTTGCTTTCAAATTTCACCCTTAGGGGAGTGCTGAGGTGCACTGGATTTCTTATGTGCATCGTACTTATGTTAAATAACAGTGTTATAACAGTGTTATGACAGTGTGACACCACCATTATTTGTAGACAAATTCACATCTTCGTGTAGGAGAGACTCAGGATAGTTGATGAGCCAGTTGGTTAGTTCAGCCACCCCCTCTAAATAGGTCAAGACCATTTTTTAATTTGTAATGCTTCCATCTCTTCTTACATCATGGTAAAGGGACCATACATGCTAAATTTGATACATGGATTCATAATACAAGTTTGTTAAAATCAACAAAATTTGATTTTTGCTTGTCAAAGTGACATCCGTAAATTGTGTGCTCATTGTATATAAATTTAACCATATAATTAGGTTTGTGTCTAGTAAGACTTAAACTTTCCACCGCAATACATTACCAAAAAAAATCAGATGTGGTGTTAGTTGAGCTACTGCATTTTGGGTAAGATGAGCCTATGCCCGCATGTGTTAAAAATTATGAAAAGAATATTTTGGGGTTTTTGTATGGCGTGTGACAAGAAATGAATATTTTGTAATCTTTATAAACAGGAATAAAACATATATCATGTCCTAAAGTTATTTATGAAGGACATATCTGCGAAAAAAGGAAGTGGAATTTTTTTTTTCTTCAAATGCACCAAAAGGTAAGCGTTATGTGTGTGTGCATACGTGTAAGTTGGAGTGTGTGAGGGTGTGGGTGTGTGTTTATGTGTTTCTGTCTGGATGGGGGGGAGTCTGCCTTTAACAAAATATGTATTTATGCCGCATGGCTCAACTAACCTGACGCCCTGGCTCAACTTACCTGCGTGTTGGTGTTAGTTGAGCCACTACTTGACAATTTTTTTTTTTTTAATTGCCCAGGGCTCCAAAACCCAAAGCGCTTTTTTTTCAGGATATACCTGTTATAATTTGCCTAACAGACTACTTTTAATGCCAATCCCCAACAGCTTAAAGGAACTTCACTTATGGGCACCAGGTGACCTTGAGTAAAAAGTGGCTCAACTTACCTGAGTCTCCCCATTCGTGTGTGATTTATGTGTCATCGTGTAGGGGAGACTCAGGTTAGTTGAGCCACTTTTTACTCAAGGTCACCTGGTGCCCATGGGTGAAGTTTTTTTAGGCTGTTGAGGATCTGGATTGAAAGAGTAGTATGTTAGGCAGATTATAAAAGGTATATTCCGAAAATAACATTTACGGTTTTGGAGCCCCTTGGCAATTAAAAAAAAGTGTCAAGTGGCTCAACTAACACCAACACGCAGGTAAAGTGAACCAAGGCGTTGGGTTTTTTGGGGGGCTGACTCCCCCATCCCAAAAGACACACATAAACACACACCCACACCCTCACATACACCAACTGACCCGCATGCAAGCACACATTACGGTTACTTTTTGGTGCATTTAATTTTTTTCCCTATTTTCGCAGGTATGTCCTTCATAAATAGTCGTGGGGCATGACAGATGTCTTTTCCTGTTTAATAATGATAACAAAATAGTTAATTCATGTAACACGCCATACAAACCCCCAAAATATTCTTTTCAAAAATTTTAACCCATGTAGGCATAAGCTCAACTTACCCCATCAACAACGGCTCAACTAACTCCACCCCTTATTTCTTTTTTTTTACTACTTGGGGTGGAAAGTGAAATTCTTACTAGACACGAATCTAATGATATGGTTAAATTTGGTTCTAGGACATCCCCCCGGAGGACAACTCCCCCGGGGACAACTCCCGGAGGACAGCTCCCCCGGAGGACAACTCCCCTGGAGGACAACTCCCCCGGAGGACAACCCCTCCGCATGACATCTCCCCCGGAGGATAGGTCCCCCAATGACAACTCCCTCGGATGACATCTCCACTCAATTCAAATGCTTTATAAATATTGATTTATGCCAACCCCTTAGTTTTTTTTTTCTGTTACAATTATTACAGTTATTTCGCATTGAGTAACCCTTCTGTTACGACAAGCGGGGATGGGAATGGTTGTTTAATTGCTAATCATCCATTGGAACCACCCCTTCCAATCTATGAATGGCTACTCCTTCCCTCAAAAGGTTGCTAGTTTGGCAGATTCAGAGGTACCCCAACGAAATGTGACCCTCAGAAAAGGAAAATTAATGAAAATGCAAGAAATAAAAGAAATGTTGGAAAAAAGGAAGGATACTAAATGTGGAACTAAATATGAAGCTACAGGAGTAGAAAGAGCACGAAGGAGCGAGTTGGCCTACATATTTCTTAGTCGTCTTCAGCAAGGGGTGGGGGGGGTGAGCCACGAGAATTACTACTACTACTACTAATCGAGGGGCAAGATAGCATTTAGCCTGTGCCATCTCGGGCTCCATGAACATAATTTCTCCAAACAATCTAATCTGCATCTGACTGTTTGTAGTTCCTGGTTGCTAGAAGTCCAGTATCTTTTTTGAGTACATTCACAAAGTATCTCGGCAACGTCCTCTTTTTCCTGTTTGCCTTGCTTTGGTTCCCAAAGATTGAGCGGTATGGCAGAGAGTTCGGGATGTCGCATACAATTACCTGCTAGTTTCAGTCTCCTCATACGATTTTGACTGATACTCGTGGTAAATGGCATAAAGATTTACATTGCTTACAAAGTCATTACCAACAAACATTTGAGCGCTACCCTCAGCATACGTGTTGTAAACTCCATCCAGTGCTTTTTCCAGTTTGGATGTTAGTGTCCAGGTTTCAGAACCCATAAAGTAACACAGTTCAACTGTTGCTACAAAAAGCCTTCGCTTTAAGTTGTCATTTAGTGTAGATTTCCCACACTTTCATCATCTTTGTGTAAGGCAACCCATGAAGTGCCCGCCTCATTTTATGTCATGTTCAGTTGAAGAGATCCATGATCCTAAATATTTAAATTCATTTGTAACCTCTAATTGTCCCATCTGCACTGGGTAGCATACATTATACCTGTATGAGTGCTTTTAATTGCCATTGTTTCGTTTTCCTTGCGTTCACTGCCGTCCAATAACGTTTGCATTCAGTTTTCCACGCTTTCAATAGCTTCCCTGCCTTCACTACAGAGTCTGATAACAGAGCAATGTCATCTGCAAAGCTCAAGTCTGTTATCATTACTGGTGGTTACACGTCTGCTCTTCGAGGAAACAAAGTAATCCAAGTTCCTCGTCCTTACCACTGATGGCTGAGCGCATTGCATAGTCAAGTGCTATGACAAACAGGAAAGGAGCCAGTGTATCACCTTGTATAGGACTCCTCTATGTATCTCCAAAATAATCTGTCTTCACCATCAGGAGGAACAACCTTTTGCGTGGGTTGTTCGAATATGTGACACTGATGGCTGGACCAGTTTCTCTGGGATTCCATATGCTTGCAGTATGTTGAATAGTTTCTTCTGTGAATACTGTCAAAAGCTTTACTGAAGTCCACAAATGTTGATGATGCTTCTAGATTTCTTCTCACACACCTTCAAGTATTCTTCTGAGTGCTAAGACCTTTCCTTAGCAGTTGAGCGATCTTGACGGAAGCCATTCTGAGAGTTTCTAGGAGAGGATCTACAAATGGTCGAATCCGATTTAAGATCATTCGGTTATATGTTCTTTGCCACTACAGAGCTCGGGCTATTCCACGATATATTATCTACCTTTGTTAGATTCCCTGACTTTGGGATTGGATAATATTAGGCGTAGACCAAACAACCTGTAGCCTCTCCTTCATCATATGCACGGTTATAATTTCATGAATTAGTTTCATCAATGGAACATATTTTATCACCTAGGTGTTACACCATCCTCACCACTGCTTTTGTTGCACTTTATGCAATCCTTTGCTTTCTTTACTCGTCCATTGAAAATGGACCAATTGGGACTGGGTGCTCTTCAAAGATGGTTGTAGTAGCCCATTGTCTTCAAATTGTTCTCGAGGCTTCCCTAGCAGATTTCTTGAAATGGTATACCAAGTGTTAATCCTATCTGTACTGTTTCACCATGTATCCTTGCTGTTTGTGTAGCCTTTCCTACCAGAGATATCATTGATAAGTTTCCAACTTAAACCATATTTGTAATTGTCAGTTGCTTGTTCTATCTGGGTTACTTTCTGCAGGAGATCTTTTTGTTCTAGGTAAGCATATTTTTGGTACAGATCTCTCTTCTTACTTTATATTTCTTCCCTTATGTGTCCATCAGGGTCGTCTTGGCCTGCTCATATGCTTTGTAAGCCATCTTCATCTCTCTCTAGCTCTAGTATTTGATGGGTCTATGCTGTGCACTTTGCGTTTTACCTTGGGTATTTGTCTCAGGCAGGTATTGCTGCTTCTTGTTTGCCTCAACAAGTGCTCGCTAAGTTTTTGAAATCCCATCATTTGGTTCTTGAAGGACTTGAAATCTGTTTGTTACTTCAACTGCGTATCTTTCCTGCAGTTGACGATCACAAAAAGTTCTTTCCATAAGAACCTATTCTTCGTCAATTTACTCTTACTCGGTGATCGTAGACTGAGTCTCACTCTTGCAGTAACAACTCTGTGGTCTGATCCTAAAGTAGCAAAAGATTTATAAGCTTCACAATTTGTGACACTCTTTCGCCATTTTTGTCTGGTGAGTATGTAGTCAATCTGGTGTGTTGTTTTATTGGGTGACATCCAGGTCCACAGCTTACCACTTTTCTTCTGAAATATGGTATTAGTGGCAAGTAGTTGGTAGTCCTCCAATAATTCTAACAAACGCATTCCGTTGTCGTTTGTCTGTTTATTATGGGTAAAGAAGACATCATTAGGGCCAAGTCTAGCATTAAAATCACCCAATACAACAAGGAAGTTATGTCGAGGTACAGATTCAATTGTTCCTCTGAGTTTGTTGTAAAAGTAATTCTTGTAAATATTATCTGCATATTCACATGGTGCGTATGCAACAATTACAGTAAGAGCTGGGTTTCCCTGAAAAGAGGCCTTAATGATCCTGCTTGATATGCGATCAACACCAATCAGCGCCGATTGTGCTACTTTCCCAATGACAATACCAACTCCCCCATTTGCTGCTTGTACGAGAATTAAGCTTTAATTAATAATTAATCACTGTAATTTTGAGGTAAAAATTTGAGTTATTTGTGCATTATGGTTTAGTATCAGCGATGGGCGCAAAAGTTTAAACTAGAACACAATTTTTTATTTATCAAAAAAGAAATACACAAAAATCAATTCAAACATCAACACTTGTTTTGTCAGTTTTACAAAGAATAATGTAATACAATCATTGTCACTGGGTTTAAGATTTTACAGACAATTGTTCTACATTTATCCAAAACAAACCGAATATTCATATCTGAATGGTGTGTGCCTGGCCCCATAAGTATGCTCTTGCACAGCTTTGCATTCATGCCGTGTGATCGCTGGTTCTTGCTGGTTCCTGAATTTTCTTTATAATTGTTTTCTCTGTTACTTTTGAACAAAATGTTCTATGTTACATACTGATGTTGTTAATTTGATTATTTATTTTGTTAACTTTTGAAAACATGAAAGAAAATCAATAAAGTAATCTTGAAAGTAATCTTGAAAGGTGTGTTTGCAACTAGTGTTGGTATGAAAATATCTCCAAAAGTAGATGAAAATTAAAACACCTCGGCATATCAACCAATTTTTCAGTATTTCCGTTAACATATCCAATGAAAACATTTATAATTCTAAAACATTTGCTGAAACAAGCCAAAACAAAACAAATCAAAACCCTTGTATCATATTATGAACATGTATTTTTTTGTGTAATTGAAGAGGTGTGATACAAAATTTTCCACTTGACGCTTCATGCTCGAAAATCCTTTTTTTTTTTCTTCGTCTTCTTTACTATTTTTTATTTTTTTGCTATAAAAAGAAAGGTGATCGTCACCGTTTGTAAAAGAATAACAACAACAAGAAAGCATAAGTAAAAATATACCGCTTCGGGTAATATTTAGTCACAATTTTCGGCTCGCGCTTCGCGCTCAAAAATCATCGCTTCAAAAGGTTCTTTTTTTCTCTCTCCAGATTTCGAACCCCCGCAAAAGTCCTAGTTACGGGCCTGACCATTGACCTACATAATCTAAAATCTAATCAGATCAACTTCCTATGGTGATTTAAGATTGAAGTTGATATCTCTCTCTCTCTCTCTCTCTCTCTCTCATTTGACGATAAAATTCGGTTCCAATAGCAGTGCGCTTCTTTAAAAAAAAAAAAATCGCAAATGGAGCAAAAATTAACGAGTGCATGTGGATCTGTTCTCCGGAATGGTTGAGCTGTCCTCCAGGGGACTTGTCCTGCGGGGTAGTTGTGCTGCGGGGGAGTTGTCCTCCGGGGGAGTCGTCCTCCGGGGGAGCTGTCCTAGGGGAGTTGTCCTCCGGGAGTTGTCCTCCAGGGGAGTTGTCATCGCGGGGAGTTGTCCTCTGTGGGACTGTGTCCTCGAGGGAGTTCATCGGGGGAGATGTCCTCGGGGGAGTTGTCCTTGGGGACCTGTCCTCCAGGGGAGATGTCCTGCGGGGAGTGTCCTCCGGAGGATTATTCCTCCGGGGGAGTTGTCCTCCGGGGGAGCTGTCCTCCGGGAGTTGTCCCCGGGGGAGTTGTCCTCCGGGGGAGATGTCTTGATACGGTTAAATTTATATATAACGATACTCCTTTCAACTGTAGTATGATAGTCCGTTAAATCTTTAGGGTGTCAAAAATATGAGCACACATGTCACTTTTCACGGAAGTCACTTTGACCAGCAAAAATCAAATTTTGTTGATTTTAACAAGCTTGTAGTCTGCACCCATGTATCAAATTTAGCATGTAGGGTCCATCTATCATTATGTAACAAAAGGTGGAAGCATTATAAATTTAAAAATGGTCTTGACCTATTTAGAGGGGGTTGCTCAACTAACCCACTTGCTCAACTAACCTGAGTCTCCCCTAACCTTCTAAAGTTCTAAAATTTACCCATCCGTGTGTTCATCTTTGCTCAACTTCGGGACAGTGTGACCCAAGCATTAAGGCTTAATACCTGGTGTTAGCAAACGCTTTCTACTGCATACTGTGTTACATCCCTATGATAATGTTTCAATCGTAATTTATTTATATACATATATATATATATATATATATATATATATATATATATATATATATATATATATATATATATATATATATATATATATATATATATATATATTATATAGTTCTTTCCCTTTTTACCACATCGTATAGGCCTATTGGATCGGTCTAAGCGACCACATTGCGGAAGGCACCTTCGTGTGGGCTGACGGATCCCAAATAGACTATCAAAATTGGAGGTCGGGAGAACCAAACAACCTTGGAGGCGAGGATTGTGCGCATGTTTACAATGATGGCATGGATGGTAGACATGACGACTATAGAATGCATTGGAATGACGATTGGTGTGATGTGGCAATGCCCTTCTTCTGCCAAAAACCACTTGATCCCTAAAATCAATGCCATGGGTACGCGTTCCAATTGTGTCAAATATTCGAGTTGTACACCTAATGATGCATTGATGTCACACACAGGGGGGAGGGGGGCAAATATCAGTCAAACTCGAACTTGATGTTGTACTAGCTCGAGCTAATTCGAACGAGCTCGAGGCAGGGACAGCTGGCAATTGAAAAGGAATTTAAAATTCTAATTAGAACTGTACAAATGACCATTACTATGTGTCAAGAACATTTAAATCTACATTATTTTTTTTTTCTTAAAAAAAATTGTTAAACAAGCGTAACATCAACTTGCAAAATAACTTCATGGTTAATCCTGAAAATGAATGAAAAATATGGGTCCAAAAAGAATAACGAAATTATAAATGTTTTAAATTTTGACATTGCGACGTCACTTCCGAGCTGCTCTCACACCATGTTGCATGTGTAAATTTTATGAATTTGTCTTATACATTTTTTTTTTCAGGAAAGACTGCAGGCTGGAATTGGCGTGTACACAGAAAAATATAAAAAGCACAACACTGCAAATTTCATCAAAATCGTATACAAAAAAAAAGTAATTAATTTTTTTAATGTTTTTGTTTTGTTTTCTAGAAAACAGATTTTTGTACAGTGTCAAGTATATAAAAGATGTTATCTTTTTTCTTAATATACAGTGTGTCCCAGAAAGAACTATACACTTTTGAAATGGTTACAAAATATGAAATATATGGTTCTTGGGAGAAACGATTCATATGTAGAGAAATCCCATATCCTCAACTATTATTTGACACCAAAAAGTTCAAAAATGATGTATGCTTCAATGAGTAATGCCCACTTTTGTGAAGGACACAAAAACAAGGCTGCGCAGGAATTCGCTATGCATTTACCACCTGCCTATGGGACGCCATGAGGAATCAAAAGCAATGGCGTGAATCGGCTTACAAAGACAAAATAAACCAAGAAAACAAAAAGCAAACATTAATAATATGAAAACAGAAAGGTTGTCCATTACAGTTTTGGGGAGATGTTTATATTTATCAGTCAGGAACATACTCTTAACGGGAGAATACGACCGTTCTCCGTATTGAGAGAAAACTGAACGCTCAGCGGGTTTGACCTTTCGGTCCGATGCGAAAAGTTCGCGCCAAGCGGTTGAAAATATTCTTACTTCAGACACTGCGAATTAATTCAATGGGCAAAGCGCGAACGACTGTAAATTGCGTAATAGCCATGTATCTATCTCTCTCTCTCTTCTCCGCATCCGCCCTCTGTTTTCCGGGTTACTTTCTTCGCATCTCTCTCTCTCCCTCTCTCTCTCGTCCTGATATTCTTCTCTCGCTGTCTCCATTCTTTCCATACATGAAGGGGAGCTAGTCCATGAATATTATGATTCATCCAGTAAACTTGACAATATTAGTCCGTTCTGAATCTTTACTGGACTTGGTAGAAAAATTGTAAATTTGGAACTTATTACAAGAGGAATATTTAGACAATCAGTGACTACCGGCCCCCACGAGTAGTTAGAAGACAAGCTAAGATTTCGTGTTCTCTGATTTATGAATTTCTACAGTTAAAACTACATGATGGATGGTCGACTCGTGTACTATTCGGGAGTCGAGAGTGTATATTATGCCTATAACATACACGTGTAACGTAGCTACTTACAGCAGGGGGTTGTTATATAACCTTGCTTACAGTGTATACATATAGCAAGCACAGCACCAGCATGTGTGTGTGTTTTTGCCAGGCGGCATGCATGGGTAGTTTCGACGGGTGATATTTCGTTACCGCGGAATTGATAACAAGTGAGCCTGAATCTTTTTTTTTTTTTTTTTTTTTTCCAAAATCATGAAAAAAAACCCCTCAGGCTTGTAAATATTTATTTTTGCACTGGAGTTAGATTATTATTCATCTTCAATTGAGCGAAATTTCAATATTCCACAGACCTGAGGTTTTTTGGTGAATTTTTTAAAGACAACAGTCAAACAAGTGCAATTGACTTTGTACACATTTCGGTTTGACGGAGGGTGCTCATAAATAATTCATGAGGTTGTCATTCTCTCTTCGGGAGAACATTCCGTTCGCCCGCTGGGGGTAATGGTCTGGACTGTTTATTTCTGACTTTTGGTTTATTTTGTCCTTGTTCATGATTCATGCAACTATTGCTTTTGATTCCTCATGGCGCCCCATAGGCAGGTGGTAAATGCATAGCGAATTCCTGCGCAGCCTCGTTTTTGTGTCCTTCACAACAGTAGGCATTGCTCATTGAAGCATGCATTATCATCGGAGTTTTTTATGTCAAATAATAGTTGAGGATATGAGCTTTCTCTACATATGAATCTCCCCCCCCCCCCCCCCCCCCCTCCCAAGAACTATATATTTCTTATTTAGTAACCGTTTCAAAACTGTATAGTTCTTTCTGGGACACACTGTATATACATGTATATGTTTCAGAATAAAGACCTAAAGTGTTATAGTTAAATAATACCGGACTCAAGCAATCAATAATGTATCTTATGTATTTATTTGTTTTTATCCTTCATACATCTTCTTTCATTTTATAAATATTTCTTTACTTTGCCATCTTTTATTTTCTTGTATTCTATTGTGCATGGGTGGCTCTAACGTGGATCTTCAACTTTGATACCACGAAAAATGGAATACATTGGGCTTTAAACATTTCTACGAGTCAAACTAATAACACGAATATAAATTGATATAAAACATTATAAATATTTATTTTGCAGTTGTGTTTGCTGAACTATTCATCTTTAATTCAGCGAAATTCCAATATAGGTTATGAGGGGTGGGATTCTGCGGGGGGCAGGGGTCCAAGAAAACATTAAAAAAGAGTTCAAATGACTTTGTACGCATTTTGGGAGAGAAAGTTAATGAACACGTTATGAGTTGATATTATCCCAAACGGAGAATTTCATATTCACTCAATAAAGAAAATAAAACTAAATGTTAGATAAAATCAAGATAAATGTACATTGAAAAGGCAAGTGAACAGTCAACAACAAAAAAAAAATATAAAATAATGATAAATAAAAATGAATAAAGGTGTGAAACGGGTCTACTGAAAAGCTAAGCTGCAACATAATATGTCGCTGTTAAACTCTGATGGACTAACTGAACAACAATTAGCATAGGATTTCCCAATTAAATTCGGAAGTTCGTCATTCGATTTCATAATCGCATAAGTCAATTTAGGAATATTTGGCTCTCAATCGAGATCGACTTCCGTTCTTAGCAGTCAAACGTGTGTTTTGGTCCTTCTAATTATGATAAAACGCACTATTTTGGTGAAAAGGTCAATAAATTTGTGAGAGACGCTAACATCATTGTACAATTTCGCCATAGACAGAATTCAAATTCATTCCGGGAAATCAATATGGAATATTTAGAATACAGATTAAGGCTTTAATTCATAGCAGCAGGGACCTATTTTTTTTTCTTTTTTTTTCTTCCTTTTTGTTGCTGATTATTTATTACTTTTTTTGATAATATTTTTCTTTGCTGCCAAGCTGAAGGCCAAGTTATCAGATCGGCAGCATGTTGCATCGGGGTTACCATATGAACAAAATCGTGGTTGCATTGTGGGCGCCCCGTAGAAATGAAAAACTTGCGATAATTTGTGCTTCCATCTTACAATCTATATATAATATTTAAGCATCGTTGGTTTCATGATGTATCTTGGTAGATTCATCGTCACAACCTTGTTTGGTACCCTTTTTCATTTGAATCTTTGCACGCATGACAGAGTAACAGACAATCTTCAGAAAACTGAAGAATCTCAATTGTGCCAAGTGGATGGATGAAGATTAAAACAAATGTTGGATGAATATGTGTTTGTACTCATATACACACAAACACCCCTTTTCCCTCACACACACACGCACATCATGACACAGAAACCCCAACACACAGTAAACAATTCACAATAATATTTCTTTTTTTCTTAAATCAACATTGATGTTTTGTTTACCAAGATCATCACTGAATTTTTGGGACGTGGGAGTAAGGGTGTGTGTGTGTGTGTGTGTGTGTGTATGTGTGTGTGTGTGTGTGTGTGTGTGTGTGTGTAAGTGAGGGTATGGGCGTGTATGTGGTTTGTGGTATGTGTGTATTTGTGCGTACAGCTTAGGAATAAATTCTCAATTTCTTTATTCTTCACCCAGCCAATTGGCGCAAGTGTGATTCTGCTGTCTTCTGAAGATTGTTACTCAGTCATGCAAAGATGGGGCGGTACCTACAGATACAAGGAGGATGACTCTACCAAGATATATCATGAAACCCATGAATAAATGTTCATACTTTTCACAAGACAAATTCAAAATGATGGGACATTATTTATATATATAAACACAGCTGCAATAAAATGTTAATATAGGCAAAAAATTACACATGGCACAAATATAGTAGGAGACCCAACCAGAGAAAATATGGATATTATGGACCGGTAATTTAGTACAGAGGCGCAATAGGAAATTAACAAATTTTGCGGAGGAGGGGTGTATGATTATTACGGCCCGTTGTCGTACAACTTAGCCATTGTGACGTATTTTGTGTTGACCGAATAAATTAAGCAGACAAAATACGCGCCATGTCTTGTCTCAAAAATTCATCATACAGGTAGGCCTACTAACAATATAATACCGCATAATTTCCTAACAAGTCTCACACTGCCTCGAGTCGAAGACGAGGGCAAAATGGGTCTAGTGAGGGAATTACAGTGTGTTCCTAAAAAAAAATCGAAGTTCAAAGGTCAGTCATTTCAAAAGTATATGGTTTATTTTTTTTATTTGTTTACTAAAATACTATATAACTCATCAGCTTTAATTTGAGACATTGCTTACGTCCAATCTGTAATGGGTCACAGAGTTAGCTTCCTTTGAAGGTGATAGGTACAAAACCCATTTTTGTTTCCAAGTTATTCGTTTTTAGGGTATGAAACCTACTTTTTGAAAAATTTTGGTTACATAGTTTTTGGGGTTTTGTCACACACAAAGTTTCAATAAAATGCAATCTCATTTGTCAAAGAAACTATCTCACTGGCAATGACATGGGTTCTCGATTATGCATGAGTCTCTGGAGTCTCAGGGAGGTCTCCGCGACGTCTCTTGATTCTCCAATAAGTCGCGAGAAAAATCAAACAAATGTCAAACATGTCTTTAATACGTGAGCAAGTCTCTGTGTCATCTTTGCGGACAGTTGCCGCGACGTCCCTTAAGTATCAACGACGTCGCAGAGACGTTGTCGGAACTTGCTAACGATTAAAAGAAATCGAACGGGCTAATAATTTTACTTGCGGGCGTCTTAAAGATGTCTACTAAAAGATTGAACATGCTTGACTTTTGTTCCATTTTCCCTCAACGCCCTGAACTCTCAGGAGACGTCACCACGACGTCTCCACGACTCAAGAGACTCATAATTGCGAACCCCTCTCATTGCCATTGAGATAGGTCCTTTGACAAATGAAATTGCATTTCATTGAAACTTTGTGTGCAAAACCCCCCAAAACTATGAAACGAAAAATTTATAGTTGGTTTCATACCCTAAAAACGAAAAACTTGGAAAATGGGTTTTGTACCTATCACCTTCAAATGACCGTAACTCTGTGACCCATTCGATTACCTTTTTTTAGGAACACACTGTATAGGCGGTATCGCCCATGGGTAAAGCCAGTCAATATTATTACTATTTCATGCTTACCTTAATTAGCCACATTTTAAAGACAATTATAAAGACGTTTGCTTGATTTAAACTGGGTATTTCTCGTGGTATGTTTATATATATAGAGGGCGCAACGGCGAACACTGGTAAGGTATGTAACCGCTGCAAATTTTGAATTGAATTGAATTTACCGTGTTTTGCCGCGTCCGATTTCGTTTTCGTAATATATATTGTGTTATTTGTACACCTCTCATCGTAACTATATGTTTTATGAGAACTATATTATCACGAAACGCTGAAACGAGACATATATCATGTATATGTTTTGGGATCCTGGCATCATATTACATCGGACATATATATACACGACTATATGGTTCCTTGGCCCGAGAGCTTTCCCGTGACAGACAGGCAGTAAAAGGCCGGATCGCTCCAACAAGAGGCTATTGTTACCGTTGTTATTGGCAACCTGAACACAATGGATCGAGCTTGAGCTCTTCACATCTTAACGCTAATCCTGTGCTTCGCCCAAGCCGGTGCGTTCACACGATTCACCATCCCATCATACACCAGGGACGATTGGCAGCGGGTCAACTCCGACTTAAAGGATCTCATCGCCCCTGTACATCATGATTTGTGTCAACGAGAAATAACTACTTCAGAAGCAGCTAATCGCTTCAGTAACATCGTGTTTGACTACTACTCTTCTCAGCCGGATTTCATCAGCGAGAAGAACTCCGAATCCTATATTGCACACGAGCCGAAGACGCTTTCAGACGCAAGAAAAAAGAAAAATGCCCTACGAAAGAAAGCGTATGGGAGGAACGCTTCTGAGGAAGATCGAAGGAGATTCAGAGACGCAGTCAAGGCGGTTTCTTTTCTTAAAAAGAGATCCGATAACAGGAAAAGGGAAAAGGACTCAATACATCAGGAAAAACAATACCGTCGAGACTTTTGGAGCTTCTCGAAATCGTTATGTAACGGCAGTCTGGACAAAGAGTCTACGAAACCATCTTTTACGAAAGAGGTCGCAGACGCATACTACCCCGATAAATATTCAACAAAAGTCACATTGGACTTTAATCAGTTAAACTGGTTTCCGTATGTATCTGTTAACGAACCAACTAAATGTGAATTTGATATGAATGTTATTACACCTAAACAGGTCAAGTCAATACTTCAAACTAAAAAAGCATCTTCTGCTCCCGGCCCTGATTGTTTGATGTATGGGTTATTGCGTAATATACCTTGTATTCATCATTGTCTAGCTACTCTTTATACTCGTATACTTTTAGAAACGAATGATCCACCCCAAAATTGGTCTGTTTCTCGTGTATCCCTCATACACAAAGACGGAGATACTTCTCTACCCGGAAATTTTAGGATGATAGCACTCACTTCATGCGTTAGCAAAGTATTCCACCAAATTTTGGCTAACCGTATGGTTTAATACCTTGTAGAGAACAAGTTTATTGATAAATCAGTGCAGAAGGCTTTTATCTACGGCATAAATGGTTGTATAGAGCATAATCAAGTAGTCCAAGAGGTAATAGCAGATAGTCGACATAGAAAGCGTACTGTACACATCACCTTTTTTGACATAGCTGATGCCTTCGGAAGTGTTAGCCATGATCTGATCTCTCACTCACTTAAACGATTGGATGTACCGCAACAAATTACATTATACATCGATAATCTATATAGTAAGCTACAAGGTAACGTTGCTGGTTGTAACTGGTCATCTGACCCGTTCACTTTCAAGAGGGGTGTGTTTCAGGGAGACCCTCTTTCCCCGATTATATTTATCGCATGTTTCAATCCTCTGCTTGAATACTTAGCCGAACTTAAGAATAAGTATGGATATGATTTGAATGGTACCAAATTGATCACAACACCTTACGCTGATGATTTTAACCTCATTACATGTAATAAGGTACAACATCAGAAGATTATCACTAAATTGCATCAATATAGTTCTTCAATGGGTCTCATTCTGAAACCTTCCAAATGTTGTAGCTTATCGGTCAGTAGTGGTTCACCAAAGGAAATACCATTTTCTCTTGGCAATAACAATATCAGATCCCTGAGAGAAAAGCCACACCGTTTTCTCGGCGCCCAAATTTGTTTTAGTGGTAAAACATCAGACGTTTTTCACTACGTTCACAACGAAATCAGTACAAAGTTCGAAAGAATCGACCGATCACTGGTAAGGCCTGAATATAAGGTGGCTATATATACAAGGTATATGCAGCCATCAGTTCGCTTCCTTTTGACGGTTCATTCCCTTCACAAGACCAACTTAGACGAACTTGACCTTCTCTCAAGACGGTTCGTCAAAAAGTGGCTCGGAGTTCCATCCCGTGGAGCAAATGTTGTGATACCTGCCATGGTTCCAGAAAAGGAACGTGGACCTGGTTTATATGTACACATGTATTACTTTATGGCATTAAAGGCATGATTTAAAAAAAAAAAATATATATATATATATATATATATATTTATTTCCAGCATTATGAACTGAACTATTGTGACTTAATCATTAGGGCACGTTAAATTGTTTCATGATGCTAAATTATTGTGACGAATAAAGTTTCTGTGTGTATCCTTTGTCTTACTCTATGTAGTTTAACGCGCATCATCTTACAATTACGCGTAGGACCCCCTACATCTACATCTTCATGAATGAGTTCTAAATGGAACATTGGCCACAATTCGTATTATTTTCTTTTATATCCTACGTCTTAAATTTGTCTAATGAAGAGTATTAATACATGGTTTTAATGTATCGAAAAAGAGACCTAAACGTATAATAATTTATAATAATGAATATGCCCATTATGGAAAGAAAAGAACGATATCTAAATCATGTAAATAGCTTGTATGTTGAATAAAATACCAATTTCACCAATTTAATGCCCGTAGAAAATACAAAGGAATATTTTTGCGTCGTCTCTGCATTCAGAGTCAGTACGCGCAGAGAGACGGAGCAAAATACAAATAAGATACCTAATCCATTTCCGATATTCGTGAAATCTAGGGCAATACGGTTTTGTAAATGTCCAGCTCAGATGTCTGATATGGGTATATATAATTATGAATATTACAATTATAATCAAACATACTACAAAATTGCTGAACTCTTTGCCTGCCAAGTTCGACTATAGTCACAATTGTACTTATTAACTATACAATCGTAATGATTAATTTTCTCTGTAATGGCTGGGCTAAAATATCTGGAAATCACTGATAATGCAAGGACCGTGTCTGTGGCATTACTTCTCGTAGTTCATACTAAGCAAATATTGTTATACTATTTTTCATAATTAAAGAGAAAAGCCTTCTTTTTTATGCTTAAAATCAATGTGGCATGCAAAAAGTTAAGGAGATACTTGCCGGTAACGGGCAAAATCTACAAATTTTAAAAGATTTAGGTAATGAAATACAGGGTTTGCTATGAGTTCTAAATGGAACATTGGCCACAATTCGTATTATTTTCTTTTATATCCTACGTATTAAATTTGTCTAAGATTGGTCGAGAACGTCTCACGTGACTAAATTAGTTTCACCATAAAACAACAAAGACGATTCGTGACGTCAGCCTCGGAATAGATTCCGCCCGGGCAAAATTCTGACGTCATTATTTAAGAAAACGGGATATTCGAAAATGAGACTGAGCACATCGATATCGATCGTAAACATCAACAACAAAATGGCTGCCTCCTTCGCTCGACGTATTGCACGTGCGAAGAAAGTGATAAGAAGAGACAGGGATTTAGAGGATTTCATTTGCTTGGACTGATTCGGATAATACAAAGAAACAGATCAAAAAGGGTAAGCAATTTTCAACGAATACTGCACCATCGCAGATCTCGACTTCAAGTTCATTCTCATTGACGGTTGCATCGATGTTGGCTTGTATTGACTAGTCACTCGTCTGGGGCTAGCCAGTCTTCGTCATTCATAAAACATAAAAGCATACACTACGACGATATGTAGTGTCTTTCTTTCTGACTGGCTGTCAATTCTCAGGAAAGAAATTTGAACATAGATTATTGGTATTGTGTATTTCTACTGAGACAAAATCAATGCCACTCTATGTATTTACATTCCAACAGGCTGCACCCCCTGGTTATCCGTTTATCGGTTTTATCCGTGGTTATCCAGTCTACCAGTAGATGGTCTGATTCTCCGATTGTCTAATTTTACACGAGCTACGCACTTTGGTCCATATCTTTAACCACGAGGGAGCGAGTTGGCTCAGTCCGTAAAGCGTCTGCCTGTCGAACCAAAGATCGTGGGTACGAGTCCACCCCGGGCGGATAACTGAAGCCTGCGTTGTGTGTTAACGTGCCCCTCTCCTGTTTCATAGACGCATGCTATGTTACAGTGGAAAACAATTCGTCCCTCGGATAGGACGTTAAATGGAGGTCCCGTGTAAAGGAGAGTCACAACCTTTGCACGTTAAAGGACCCACTGCACTATTCGTATAGGAGTAGGGGGAAACCCCGGTGCAGTGGTCCACCTGCATACCCAAATAAGTTTTATTGGGAGGAGAGACCTGCGGGTAACAGTGATTCAGTTCGCTTTTCGCCTTCCATGGCACAGGTGACGCTAAAATGAACAATGATAATAATAATAATAATAACGTTCCAGAATAAAGCATCAGACTCGGATTATTCTTATGGTTAAAGTTTTACTAGACTATAGGATGGTGGCTCAAATTGTGACTTCTCCCAGCTTCTCCCAGGGTTAGCCATTCCACCACGCTTTAGGGATATGATAATAAACACAAAACAAAAAGACAGTTCCCCCTATTTCAGATATCAATAATTTTTTTAACCAGGAGGAATTCTAAAAATCTAATTATATGTCCACGTAGGGAATTTATTTAGCTACCATAGGAGCGAATTTTAGGAAAAATCATCAAGTCTTGCTTCAGTGATTAATGGTCGAATGCAAAAATGTCATTTTTTGAAGTTCACAAGCCTAAAATCACAACTTTGATTCAATAGTATCGGACCCATTTTCAGATTTTAAACAATTTACACGTCAGAATGTATGCAAAACGTGCTTCCCAACATAAGGAAACGAAATTTGCTTCAAATTTCACGGTTGAGTGAGCATGCAGCAAAAATTGTCCAAACTGCGATTTTTACTTCTTTGCCATGGTATCATCAATCAAATTTGAGGGAATTCCTCTTTTGGAAGTGTATGCAACCAATATCCATCCATTCACGGTTGAATGAACCCATCAATCAACCAAAAAATAGGCCATTTTAGAATTACGAAGAGCCTTTGTAGTAATTTTATGCACTAGAAACCATCTCGATAACATTTTTGGGTTTGTATTTATATTCTTTGGGCACATGTCAATGATCCTATGGCATTTATTCAAAAATGCATGCTTCAGTGAGCACGTGAGACTGGAAAAGCCCTTTTCTCACGTATGGACTAAAATTCAAATTCTTACTTTGATTGAATATAACAATTCTTTTCGGGGAGTACTTTTGATTTTATTTTCATAAAAATCCCGATGTTTCACGCCTCAGTGGGCACAAGATACAAGAAAATCATGAAAATAAGAAGAAAGTTTCGGGCTTTGTCATGGTTCAGTGACTTTCCGAATACGTAATCTGAGTAACGATCATGTTAGTTAGAGACCAGTTGAAGCTATGTGCAAAGTTTCATAAAATAATTCACAGTCAAATGGACAAAAACTGACAATTAACATATGCCAAATTTCACTTTTGTTAAACTTTTGTTAAACCTCTGTATACGATATAAAGTCAATGGAGGAGGAAATCAATACCTGACTAATGTGAAATTCGGCCGATTTCATTGATGATTATTGATAATTCTACCGTGAGTTATGTCACGAAACTTGGCACACAACTTCAACTGATCTCCAACTAACATGATCTTGATTCAAATTACGTATTCGAAAAGTCACTGAACCATGACGAGGCCCGAAACTTTCTTCTTATTTTCATGATTTTCTTGTATCTTGTGCCCACTGAGGCGTGAAACATCGGGATTTTTATGAAAATAAAATCAAAAGTACTCCCCGAAAAGAATTGTTATATTCAATCAAAGTAAGAATTTGAATTTTAGTCCATACGTGAAAAAAGGGCTTTTCAGTCTCACGTGCTCACTAAAGCATGAATTTTTGAATAAATGCCATAGGATCATTGACATGTGCCCAAAGAATATAAATAAAAACTCAAAAATGTTATTGAGATGGTTTCTAGTGCATAAAATTACTACAAAGGCTCTTCGTAATTCTAAAATGGCCTATTTTTTGGTTGATTGATGGGTTCATTCAACCGTGAATGGATGGATATTGGTTGCATACACTTCCAAAAGAGGAATTCCCTCACATTTGATCGATTATACCATGGCAAAGAAGTAAAAATCGCAGTTTGGGCAATTTATGCTGCATGCCCACTCAACCGTGAAATTTGAAGCAAATTTCGTTTCAGTATGTTGGGAAGCACGTTTTGCATACATTCTGACGTGTAAATTGTTTAAAATCTGAAAATGGGTCCGATACTATTGAATCAAAGTTGTGATTTTAGGCTTGTGAACTTTAAAAAAAATGACATTTTGCATTCAACCATTAATCACTGAAGCATAACTTGATGATTTTTCCTAAAATTCGCTCCTATGGTAGCTAAATAAATTCCCTACATGGACATGTAATTAGATTTTTAAAATTCCTCCTGGTTAAAAAATTATTGATATCTGAAATAGGGGGAACTGTCTTTTTGTTTTGTGTTTATTATCATATCCCTAAAGCGTGGTGGAATGGCTAACCCTGGGAGAAGTCACAATTTGAGCCACCATCCTATAGTCTAGTAAAACTTTAACCATAAGAATAATCCGAGTCTGATGCGTTATTCTGCAACGTTATTATTATTATTATTATTATTCATTTTGGCGTCACCTGTGCCATGGAAGGCGAATAGCGAAGTGAATCACTGTAACCCGCAGGTCTCTCCTCCCAATATAACTTATTGGGGTATGCAGGTGGACCACTGCACCGGGGTTTCCCCCTACTCCTATACGAATAGTGCAGTGGGTTCTTTAACGTGCAAAGGTTGTGACTCTCCTTTACACGGGACCTCCATTTAACGTCCTATCCGAGGGACGGAGTACATGAGTGAGCATGTTACATTTAGTTGGATGTTTTTCTTATCTTGTAGATAATAGAAAATTAAATTTATTTGAACATGTTTTGTGTTGTAGTGAATTGTTTTTGAGAACACAGCAGTATTTTCTTATTCATCAAATAGCAAAAGGAAGCAAGTTTTGTACGTTACTCATCAAAACCATGATATCGTCTGCCTAACGTGTCTGTATACAGCAAGAATGGAGCGCAAAATGAAATTTTAGCCTACATGAGGGGCACATAGAGTTAGATACTAAAGTGTTGCATAATTAAAAATGACTGATGCCACTTGCTTCCTGCAGCTGCGTGTGGTTACATTACAAACGAGTGGAAATTAAGGAGATCATTTGTTTAACTTAGTCATTCTGGAATGAATACACTGATCACATTAATTTCTCTTCTTTTTTTTATAATAGGGAGAAAATAATTTGAGGGGGTAGTAATTTCGTTGCAAAATACCAGACCCAAGCCGCACCTGTTTTCTTGCAACAAAATTGATTCAGTTGTGTTCAGATCCACTACTCTTTCACTAACAATAGGGATACTAAATCATAATGCACAAATAACTCAAATTTTGAGCTCAAGATTTTCAGCTAACGCTTCGCGCTCGCGAATACTAAATTGGGTCTATAACACACGATTATCTAAAAAAAATTAATTCTAGAAAGTACCCCTTTGTTTATTTCATATATCTTTTAAAACCCAAAATTTTCGGCTCGCGCTTCGCGCTGGCGGATACTAAATAGAGTCTTTAATACACAATTATCTACAATTATTTAATGTAAAAAGTGCCCCTTTATTCATTCTATATATCTTTTAAAACCCAAAAATTTTCGGTTAGCGCTTCGCGCTCGCAGACACCAATCTAGTAGGGTATATAATATAATACACAAATAACTCAAATTTTTACCTCAAAATTTTGAGCTCGCGCTTCGCACTCGCGGATTCTAAAAAAGGTCTTTAAGCCCGTCTCACACTGTAAGATTTGCTGCGATGCGATTTTTGAGAAATCTGTTATATCATTTGATATGAACATTCAAACAAGGAAATTAATGCTGTCCAAAGTTCTTGGTATTCCTGTGAATGATAAAATTGTAATTCACGGCTATTACGAACCCCCTTCTCTGTATAAAATCAAATTGTTTCTATATCGCAGTGACGTCACAGCGATCTTGCGATTTTATGCTAGTTTGACATTTACTCCCAATTAACGGATCTCATTGGGAAAAAAAGTCGCTTCCATTGTTTCTATATATTTCTGCATCTCATAAGATAATTGTGAATGTTGGAATATGTCACTTTTAAGGAAATTGCCATTTGTTCCAAAAATCGCATCGCAGCAAATCGCACAGTGTGAGACGGGCGTAATACACAATTATCTAAAAAAAATAATAGTAGAAATTGCCCTTTTATCTATTCCATATATCTTTTTAAACCCCAATTTTTGGGCTCGCGCTTCGCGCTCACGGATACTAAATCATAATGCACAAATAACTCCAATTTTGAGCTCAAAATTTTCGGCTCGCGGTTGATTATTCAACCCCACGGAAATAGAAAACTAGCAACATTATCGGGAACCATCCCATAGTCTATACCGTTTGTTTCGGCGGAAGGGATACACTTTATTTTGACTGGGGTTCAAAATTGTTTTTATCAATTTTCTATTCGATGGAAATTCCATCTTTCACAAAATGTATCTCAGACTAACTTAACTCACAATGAAACACAATTACAATATACCCCCTTTGCTATAAGTCTTTACCATAATTGGGCTGAAAATAGTAAGGAGTAAGGGTTAATTAATGTGCCTTTAGGTTTCTTTCACCATTAACAAGCTTTTTATTATGATATCTCTTTATTCATTGAGTTGTAGATTATTTGCTTTGTATTGTTGTATGATGTTATTGTAAATAATTGTCTGTTTATGGAATGATCATGTAAATGTTATTTTACAAGTACAATAGTACTCTGTTTTCTGTTTATGCTATAAAGTCTCATGTAAAATGCATTACTTGTACTTTGTGGAAAGTTAGAGCAATATACATTTTCCAGATGTTTTAGGTAAATATTGTTCTATTTTGTGCAATAGAAATCACAGATGTTGAGCAACATCATTTGTCAGTAATGTTTTTATTTTATTTTTATTCTCGGGGAGGGGGGAATGGAAAGAGTACTTTCACCCCAACTCCCTCCACTCAATATTTCAAACAAAGTTCAAATTGATTTAACCCTCAAACTTTCTGGATAAAAAATGGGTAAATGTGTATCTGATAGTCGAAAACATTAATCTGTTGGGAACTACACAGGAAGAAATTCACGAATTCGAGAACTGAGATCATTCCCTCTTTCCTTTCTTTAATAACTATAGCAGTCGAAAACCCTTTGAGATTCTCATATTTATCTTATTTTTCTAAATTTTACTTTATAATCATCCACTGAAATCTCTTCCCCTTTATACCTTGTTTAGAATCGTGTGGTCCTGTATACCTTTCATAAAATGTACTGAAAATGACATAATTTACTACTATGATTATATTTGTTTAAGGTTTCTGGAATATGATCACTACACAGTGCGTCCCAGAAAAAAAATAAACACGACTTTGAGAGTCTTATCAAAAACTTTTATAGTTTGTATGACCTTCATATATATATCATAATAAAATATTCTGTTCAATGATACCCAACTTATATTTGTGCTGTGACGGATGAGTGAGTACTGGGAATTAGAAGAGATAGAAGAAGATAAAAATTGGCTCAGGAAGGTTGAAATCAACACAAAGAATGATCAGAAAACCATGATTGCTTCTGAAAAAAACTGGGTACAATGTGCTTTTTGACCAAAGTTTGTAAAACCCGTGTGCTCAGTCATCCATGACAGTACAGGTATAATATCACCGATTAGAATATGATTTAGAGCAAATTGCGGTTAGTGGGACACTTAAGCATTTACGTAACCATAACACAAAAATAAGATACTCAATATTAGCAATCACATACCTCATTTTGTAGTTTGCTTAGATATAAACGTTTTATAAATGTATTAGTTACAATTTCCGCCAAATGAAGGTTAAGGTGACAGTTAATCATTACCACTCCATTGTCCCACTAACCCCGTCAATTTGGGGTAAGTGGGACAGCATAATACATGGAATAAAATGTGGTTTAGAAGTGAGAAACAAATATCTCTGTCTTCATAAACACTGTTTATATATTTGGAATATGATTTTTAAGAATCTTAGAAATAATATTCCAGATATCATAAGAACATGATTGCCAAACTATTTTCTCATTGCCACGACTCGTTATTATTCATTTTTTTCCTGTACACATTTCAAGTGATGAAAAAGATTTTTTTTTCTTCAACATATCAAAGCTCAAGAGCAATTTTTAAATCTGTGATTCTGTAAACAAAGCAAGCATTTCCTTCGTCCTTTACCCCCGTTTTGTATGAAAGTAAACAAAAGATATAGTATTTTTTAAAAAAAATTGAACTTTTTTCTTTCCCGAATTACAACTTTACAAAAACTAATTTTTAAAGTCTCCATAATTCAACAATATCAGTGCCCCGTTCAATAAAACCCGTGAGACACTTGAAAATTTACCTAAGCATTATTTGAAGAGCTCATTTCCAAAAGGTACTACATCCATTTTCCATCAAAATTCTTTTTTTTTTTTTTTTTTTTTTTTTTTTACTTTAATCTACTCATTTTTAGCACCACTACACACTGTTACAAACAGAAACATGAATTTTCAATGGGAAGGTTGAAAAAAAATTACTTTAAAAAATCACTTCGTTTCCAAAAGGTACTGCATCCATTTCAGTTCGTTTCCAAAAGGTACTACATCCATTTTTATATAGTCCCATGTATTTGTTTTTATTGCATGTAAATAATGCATAGTTGACTGGGTTCGCCAGAGCATCAGTGAACATTTGAAAAATTATTTACTCAATGCAAAGTTTTTGTTTTTTAAAACATGGCATCTATTTAAAACCATATGAAATAGTACAAAATGTTCCTTTTTGAATAAAATATTGCTGAGATACATGGCAATTTACATACTCTGAGACATTTCGTTTCCAAAAGGTACTACATCCATCAGAACAAAAAATAAAAAAATCATTTACAGAAAAACTTGTAGACCTAGATTTTTGTTAGACTGGTTTACCTTTAGTTTAATTCCAAACATACACTCCTATAAGCGAAAAATTAAAAAAAAACGTGTTTTTAGTACCTTTTGGAAATGACCTCTTCATTCATAAAAACAAACTTTTTAAAGCAATCATTAAAAAAAAATCCTCCAAATGAAGGTCAAAGTGGCAATATTAATCATTATTACTCCATTGTTCAACTTACCCCGGCCGTCAAATCGGGGTACTACATGCAGTGATCTGTGATATAAAAGTGCGGAGTGAAGATCTATCTTCTCAAACTTTATTTATACATTAAAATACTATTGAAATTGGCGCGTCCCACTTACCCCAAGCATGTGGAGTAAGTGGGACAGTTAGTTAAAAACAATTGCTTTAAGTCTTTTGTTTGAATCTTATTTCAATTTATTTTTTTTTTCTAGTTTAAAATGTGTTTTGTGAACAATTTCAATGCCACATTACCCCTAAAACAAAAGGGATTTGGGAAACACAAAGACAAGTTTCCATACGTGCGTATTTTCAAAATTAGCTATTTGGCAATCGTTTGATGTCAAAACGTGAGATGTTTCAGATTTTTAATGATTATTTTTCCGATAACTGTCAATTTTTTTCCAAACAGGCATGCAGTTTGTTGCTAGATGTATGTTTATTCACGCTAAAATGGTTCCTCCACTAAGGCAGGTCTTAACCATATGCATATATGCCATTCCCCCAAAGTCTCCCATATGCAATTCCCCCAAAGTGTCCCACTTACGCCACTGTCCCACTAACCCCAATTTACCCTACTCTTTGTCATGATGTAAAAATAAATCACACATACGGTTCTCAAATTTGGAATAAGCTTTATTGCTGTACATGAGGTACATGAGGTCGCATATGACTGTAGGCCCTACTGACAGAAACCATTAAGAAATACAAATGGTATCTTATGGAATTCCCCCCCCCCCCCCTCTCAACATTTCAAACTCTAGAACCACGTGCTTCTGAACCTTCAATAACAAAAAAAGTTGAAAGTGATGTAACCCTCAAATTTTTCTGAAAAAATTAGGGAAAATCCCGTCGAATTTTTGTGTTTTTTTTTTATAGTCGAAAACATCAATCTGTTAGAGCTACACAGGAAGAACTTCACCGATGCGACATTGGATATCACTCCCTCTTTCCTTCCTCTCCAACAACAATTAAATCTTTTTATCGAAACGCGAGCTAAATAAATTCCCGTTTATTAATAGTCTATATAAATATTGTAATCCCTTTCTGAAAATTCTTATAATTTATTTTATGATGCGAGCACGAAGCGAAATCAGAAAGTGTTCCTAAGTAGCCGCTTGATCATGAAGACAAAATATATAAACACAACACAAAAAGAAAGTTCCCCCCTATTTCAAATATCAATATTTTTTTTAATAGGAGGAGTTCAAAAAATCTAATTATATGTCCATGTAGGGAATTTTATTAGCAACGATGGGAGTGAATTTTAGGAAAAATCATGTTGTCATGCTTCAGTGAGCAATGGTTGAATGCAAAAATGTTATTTTTTGAAGTTCGCAAGCTTAAAATCACAACTTTGATTCAATGATATCGGACGAATTTTTAGGTTTTAAACATTTCACGCATCAGAATTTACGCAGAACGTGCTTCCAAACATACGCAAAGGACGTTTGCGTAAAATTTCATGGTTGAGTGAGCATGCAGCAAAAATGCAAAATCTGCGATTTTTACTTCTTTGCCATAATAAAATTGATCAAATATGATGGGATTCATGTCTAGGAAGAGTGTTTTTAACTTTTGCAAAAAATTTAAATCAATTCACGGTTGAATGAACACCAGAAAATACCATGTGAAAAACACTAAAGAAGTATTCTTTCCATTTTGTACACTAAAAATCAGGTGAATATATGTTTTTTTTTTTTTTTTTTAATGACTTCTTAAAGATTTGTGCCAAGTTTCAAGAATTAACTCACAGTATAACGAACAAAAAATTGACAATGAAAATGAGCAATATTTGACGCTTGTTCACTTTATGTTCAAACTCTATACGTAAAGTCCAATTTCATTGTAATTTTTTTGGTCGTTATACTGTGAGTTAATTCTTGAAACTCAGCACAAGTCATTAACTAACAAGAACTTTGGTCAAATTGAGAAACAGACGTACCATTAGGCCGTACCAGGGCCGTAAACTTTCTTCCTTTTTTCATGTTTTTCTCATATCTTGTGTTCACTGAAGCATAAAAAATCAAGATTTTTGCGAAAATGAAATTAAATGAATACTTTCAAACGAATTGTTATGGTTGAGCAAAGTAAGCAATTTAATTTTTGTCTCTACATCAAAAAACAGCTTTTCCAGTGCCACGTGCTCACTGAAGCATGAAAGTTTTAATAAATGCAATAGGATCATGTACACACGTGCACCGGTCATAAAAATAATACAAAAACAGATATTCACATGATTTTTAGTGTACAAAATGGAAAGAATACTTACTTAGTGTTTTTCACATGGTATTTTCTGGTGTTCATTCAACCGTGAATTGATTTAATTTATTTGCAAAAGTTAAAAACACTCTTCCTAGACATGAATCCCATCATATTTGATCAATTTTACCATGGCAAAGAAGTAAAAATCGCAGATTTGGCATTTTTGCTGCATGCTCACTCAACCGTGAAATGTTTAAAATCTAAAAATTCGTCCGATATCATTGAATCAAAGTTGTGATTTTAGGCTTCCGAACTCCAAAAAATGACATTTTTGCATTCAACCATTGCTCACTGAAGCATGACTTGATGATTTTTCCTAAAATTCACTCCCATGGTTGTTAATTAAATTCCCTACATGGACTTATAATTAGATTTTTTTTAACTTCTCCTATTAAAAAAATTATTGATATTTGAAATAGGGGGAACTTTCTTTTTGTGTTGTGTTTATATGCAAAAGGTGCACAAACATGATTGTGCACTAATTCATTCAATTATTGAAAAAATGAGACATCTCAGTCAATAATGGTCCGTTTAATGTAAAATTGTGTATGTATGTTGAGGCACATGTAAATATAACCCTGTATTATTTGTTTGCATTTTAAGCCAACAATTTATTAATTATCAATATTTATGCAAATTAAGTGTCTATTTTTACACATTTATCCAATTTCTGTTTTAAAAACTGCTTTGACGCCCAATTTCTTTAAAGAGTTGCTGAGTATAATTTTGAACTACATTGTGATTAAAGAATTTGAGTTTCTTGTGAATTCCTTTGTATTCTTTTGTTTTAATACTATCTATTGTCTTCGATTGTTTATGTGTTAATGTATTTTTCTTAATGTTTTTGTGTCTTTTATGCTTCAGAAATGTACTTTGATTGATTTCAAGATATCGAAGATGATGCTTAGGGTTTGTTCGACGCAATTAAGCGTGTGGTAGAACGATTTAGGTGAAAGGTGCATTCAGTACACAAATGGGCAGTAATTGATTTTTTTTTTGTATTTTAAAACTTTCCTAATTACACGTCAAAACAATGGTTCTTTACTTAATAACTTTTTATATAAAGACTGAATTATGCCAATTCTGACTGGGGGAGGGGTCTCGGCCAATTTAATGAACTTTAAAACATCCAGACTGCTGCGCAACCACTGCCAAACCCCAATATGCCTTTTGGTGAGTTTTTCTTTCAAGTGTAGTGCAACTATTGTTCAAAACAAACTGCACACTGTGTTGTTAGGTGATACAACATTGTATCATTGCATGTCAGACCTACATAGAATGTTAGATAACATTTTGCTTTAATTTTCGAAACATAGAATAGCAAAAAACAATAAAAAAAAATACAAACAAAAAAATAATTGAAGACAAAAGAAAATAGTACAACAAAATAATTCATAAAAATTCATTGCAAACTTCAAAATTTTTACCAAAATGTTAATTGTTGACTATTACACTCAGCATCTTTTGAAAGGAGAATGGACTTCATAAAAAAAAAAAAATTTAAGCCAAATATTAATAAATATGTAAAAACACACTCAATTTGCATAAATAATAATAGAAATAAATAAAATACAAACAAACAATGCAGTGCAATATTTTACATGTGCCCAAACGTCCATGAAAATTTTCACATTGATCGGGTCATTATTGACGGAGATGTACTATTTTTTCCAATAACCCAATAATCATTAGTGCAAAATCAAGTTTTTGCCCTTTTTGGATATTTTGGCTAATTTCTGAATTCCAAGGAGACTTTGTTCTATAACTGTGAAGTATATTCGTTGCACAATTTAGTTTTAGGACTTTAACAACATTTGGACTGAAATACTGGATATAAAATGCTTTAAAATGATCCAAAACATAGCTGGCATCAGGTGTACCCAAACTTTTGGAGGGTAGTGTATATTTAATTGTTAAAATTGTTAAAGATATGAAAAGTTTTCCTTTTAGCTGTACAGACTGAACACATATATATTATACAAGGCACGTTCAAATACACTCGTGGGCAGCCAGGCAAGAATATTTTCCAGTGCTATAGCAAGGATGGCATGGTTCAGTGATTTATCGCATACGTAATTTGGCATTTGGCATTATTAGCTGGAGATCAGTCGAAGTCATGTGCCAAGTTTCATGAAATAATTCGCAGCTAAATGGACAAGAATTAACAATAAAAATGTGACAAATTTCACTTTTTGGTAAACCTCTGTACATAAGGTCAATAGAGAAGGCAATCAATGCCTGACAAATTTGAAATTTGGCCTAAATTCTTTGATGATTATTGTTCATTCTACAATGAGTTATTCCATGAAACTTGACACAAAGCTCCAGATGGTCACTAATGCCGCGATCACTGTACCATTTCGGGGCCTGTACGGCGTGTAAAACTAACATTTTTTACCATTTCGGTCACTTTCGTAAGGTTCCCGACCGGGTCAATTACGATCCCACGGGTACCGGTGCATTTTTTACTTATCGCGCGGGCCCCTAGATTATTGCTCTCATGTTCTCGATTCTCCCGGCGTTTTTATCAAATCGGTAGACGGTCTACAGCCCTTGGAAAGCCCGTGGAGTCACTTAAGGGGTCCGGTCGGGCTCCTGTCGGTGGTCGAGTAGGCTCCGCAAGTTTTTTCTGTCAATTCTTGTAACAAGCCGAAATGGTGTCGGGCGGGTGCAACATGCACCGCACGGACGTCAGCAGGTACCCGGTCGTGGTCCGCACGGCGCTTGACCAATTCCCATTTGGGTTCCATGCGGTTTTTCCAAAGTTATTCCAAATTATATTGGATACACATTTTTAGCATCTTTGTCAAATTTCCCTTTCGAGATTGTCAGTTTAAATTATTATCGGGCTATTGTTAGAGTGATAGTTGACAATCATAAACATTCTGAAAACATAAATACATTATTAATTGGTAGCATTTTCTAAAGTGTATAGTTATTTGAGACGATGTTCTGTATTGGCTCAGATTTTCACGATATTAAAAAGTTCCACATAAATATTTATAATATATACATTATATCATCAAAATATGCTTTGAGTGATATCGTCGATAGTTTTCAGACTTCATATTAAAAAAATTGTCTTTTTTGTCTCAAGATTCAAGATTCAAGATTCAAGATTACTTTATTGATTTTTCTTTCATGTTTTCAAAAGTTAACAAAACAATAATCAAATTAACAACATCAGTATGTAACATAAAACATTTTTTTCAAAAGTAACAGAGAAAACAATTATAAAGAAAATTCAGGAACCAGCAAGAAGCAAAGCTTGTAAGGCGCTGGTCTCCTTCAAAACCGCTTTATTTAAATGTATACACTGAAAACGTAACCTCGTCCGTCAATGGACCGACTAGCTTTAAAGCTAGTCGGTGAAGACAGACTAATTTTATAGCTAGTCTGTCATGTTAGTCCGTTGAGACGGACTAGCATACAACTGAATCTACATCTCTCAACTTGACGGACGAGCTTTAAAGCTAGTCCATCGACGCGACCGACTAGGTCAATTAAAGTAGCTAGGTTTAACTCAGTTTACCAATTAAAATGACTCACTAGCTTTTGATACAAATAGTTGCAATGTCGTTTCAATGTGCCTTCTCTATTTATTCTGTTTCCGAGCATAATCAAGTTGATACATTCTGAAACAAAGGTTGTTTTGGATTGACAATCTTAAAAAAGCTTACGAACCATAATATCTATCATGATAAGTATGCAATTCACGAGTACCGGTAGATTCCAAATATTGTTCTCCATTCTTTAATTACAGGCTAATTGAATACCTTCTTCCTATAGAACTCAAGAACCCGGTATTTTCTTACAGATTGCTGGTGAATGCCCGGCTAAGCTACAGCAGTGAATAGAAGGTGGTACAAATTAGTCACCATTAGTTGCATTATCTGTATGCTTGATTTGATTTGATTTTATTCGTCGAGTGTACATATATGAGATAATAGAGGAAACACCGACAAGGATAGCCCATGAAAGACGAAAAGGCTTAATTACTATGGGTACTTTGTATGGGGTCTCTATGTGGATTCCATTTAAATGAGCAAACTGTACAGACGCAGACTCGATATAATCCCGTAAAGCTTAAGATTAATTATAATGGCGATCTCCTTCGAGTGACATGACTGTGTGAGTACTCTTCTTTTTTTTTTTTATTCCTTATTTTTCAGTTCACAGAAAGCGTTATTTTTTCACATAGATTAATGCTATAATCACCACCGCGTAAAATTATGTCTTGCCAAATCAGTTTATAAACTGTGTGTATTTACCACGATAATAACAATCACATTAAGTCGTGAAAAACTGAAATTTAATTATAATAATAAATATAGGCGCCACTGTTCTTTTAGATTATTTGTATCTGATAGAAAAGAATATTGGATTAGAGGCACGACTTTGGGATTTCTGAAGTGGCTCTCAAGGATAAGTGTATAGGCCAAAAATGAAAAAGCAGGTAGGCCTACAACAAAAAGTAATGATGATGCGAGCCATGGCGGTAACCCCTGGGCAGCTTGCCCCCATTATAATTGCCATAATGTTAACTAATTATGCCTCCTGTATTAATTCCTGTCTTCTGATTTATATCATCATAATAATTTTTTTTTTGCTGGAATTCTTGTGACAAAATGCATGTTTTTTAATCGTATCTTTAAAATGTCTTCTAATATTTCAGATTTGACGTCTCTGACAAGCTGGAGAAGCCATATTAACCTCGTCCGTCATGCTAGTCTGTCAAGACAGCAAGAACATCGCGGCAGAAAAGCTCAACGGACTAGCTTTTACACCATGACCGACTAGCTGTGAAGCTAATTCTGCTCAAAAGTTCGTCAGTCTGGGCATCACTACGACTAGCTTTTATGCTAGTCCGTCAAACTAGTCGGTCACGATGGACGAGCTTTAAAATTAGTCTGTCGTGACCGACTAGCTTTAAAGCTAGTCTGTCATGACCAACTACCTTTTTGGAAAGCTATTCCGTCGTGACCGACGAGCATTAAAACTAGTCCGTCTTGACGTACTAACTAGATGAACTAGCTTTCAATCTAGTCCGTACAGACGGACGAGTTTTAAAGCTAGTCCGTAATAACCGGATTGTGTTGAAGGAAAGCTAGTCCGTCGTGACCGACTAGCCTTAAAGCTAGTCAGTCTGGGCATCACTACGACTAGCTTTAAAGCTAGTCGGTCTACCCGTTTAGGTCTTCAGTGTATTTTACAGTATTCTATATTGTAGTTGTGGTATAAAACGTAAATAATGTAACTGCATTATTTTATACTCAAAAGAGCTTGAAAAAAATTTTGCAACAGGCCCGGACACGGAAGGAGGTGTTCTGTGAACCACCTTCCCCAAAAACCAAGGGTTAACTGACCAAAATAAAAATAATAAAGAAAAATAATAACAAAGAAATAATGATGAAATTTAGAAAATAACAACTCTTGATGCTTGAACGGTCAAAGTGGACCGCTTTCCTAAGTTAAAGCATTTATGTGTGTTATATTGGTGTGTTTTTCCTTAGAAAAGTGTCATACCCCAGTAAATTGTCATTTGGAACCTTTTAGGGGCCCTGGCGGGGGCCGCAGGAAAGTCGCACGGGAACCGTTTTGCAAGAGGCCTGTCAATATATTATTTGGAGGACTCACTGAAACACACAGGCGGAGCCCGTTCGGCTACAGCAGAAACCCATACGGTTACCGGCAGAACCCCGCTCGGGTCCCTTTGGTGACTCCACGGGTTTTTTACGGCCTACCGGGTTGAGAAAAACGCCGGGAAAATCGAAAGCACGCAGTCGATCTTCCCGGCTCCCCTACATTTAAAGCATAACTACTGGAAAATGTTCTGGTGTGCATATAAAATCGTAAGGGAGTCGGCCAGGAATCGCACGTAAAGGTTAAAGTGTCTTTCCTACTCACCGTACGGACCCCGGAATAGAAGCTTTTGGGGAAAGGATGTATGACACAAGAGTGGTCTCTATCCAAGTCGCCCTGAGGGTAAATCTCGTGCGAAAAAAAATTGGAACAGCACTGTAGAGAAATTATAAAAACTACTGATTCCCTCGCCGTACGGGTCCCCGGCTAAGAACTGTGATCGAGGCATATCTAATATGATCTTGATTCAAATTGCGTATCAGGTAAGTCACTGAACCACGACGGAACCCCAAAGCTTTCTTCTCATTTGCATTATTTTCATGTATATTTTGCCCACTGAGTCGTGAAACATCGGGATTTTTGTGAAAATAAAATCAGTGGTACTCCCCCAAACAATCGTCCTGTTCTCAACTCAACTGTGAAATTTGATCATGAACTCTTTTTGTATAGTAGGGCACATATGTGGCTTCTTTTTTTTTTTTCTTTCTTTTTTGGACAAGTGTGATGTTGAATAATTTGAACATTGTTCCGAAATAATTTATTCAAAGTTGTGATACACTGCTTGTTAACTTTAAAAAAATAACATTTTTGCCTTCAACCGTTGATCACTGAAGCATGACATGATGATTTTCCATATACAAAGGTCGTGCATATGGTACCTAGAAAGATTACCTGCAGGGAATTAGATTTATTCAATTCCGCCTGGTCCAAAAAAATATTGATATCTGAAATAGAGGGGACTTACTTTTTTGTGTTGTGTTTATAATTATTTTAAGGGGGGCTTTAACAGCTGGTCTGAGGTCGCTTCATTACATCATGGTACTCTCATTAGTACTATGGTACTACCATGGTTCATGAATATTCATAGTCACGTGACTAATGGGTAAGCTTACATCTATATTTTTCATGTTTTCTGCAATTATTATTGTTTATTATGATTAAGTATATGTTGAAGGAAATACAAAAAAAAAAAAAAAAAAGGCTTAGGAATTATATATCTCTACATATCTAAGCAATAGATTTAGAACTTGCAAATGTGCAGTTAGTGATGAAGGTCATAACAATAACTAACCATCACAAATGTGACATGACAAGAAACTACGAGATCAAATTGACAACCAAGTTGTCTATCTAGGTTATGACTTAGGTTTGGGATTTAGGTTTAGGGATAGGAGCTAGGATTGTGAAGGTAACAAATGGAAAGGATTTAGGATTATGTTTAATCTATTTTTATTTTTTAATGAATATATACAATGGTACACCCATGGTGCTTTGATAGTACATTGATGGTATTACCATCCTAGTACCATGGAAGAACCATCGTAGAACCATACGACAAACTTGTCGTATAGGGTTCACTGAAAACCTTACCTCGTCCGTCAATGGACCGACTAGCTTTAATGCTAGTGGGTCAAGACGGACTAGTTTTAAAGCTAGTCTGTCATGTTAGTCCGTCGAGACGGACTAGCATAAAACTGAATCTACATCTCTCAGCTTGACGGACGAGCTTTAAAGCTCGTCTGTCAAGCTTGATGCTAGTCTGTCGACGTGACCGACTAGGCCAATAAAAGCAGCTGGGTCGACCCAGTTTACCCATTAAAATGACTAGCTTTTGATACAAATAAACCCCTCCCAAAAAGTTTCGCAAATCGACTTTGGGCCATGACAACTATTCAGGTATGCTTTAGTTATTCCTGATAGTCAGACTATTGGAAAGATAATGTATTCCCCTTTTTTTTATTGATATCACATTTGTAATGATTGTGTCATGCTTCAATACACAAAATGTCAGAATATGGAGAAAAATAATTGTAAAATGTTGCAAAATACAGTTTTATTAATAAAATTAGCTTATAAAACTCGAATTTAGGCCCTGATAACTTGTTAGGTATTGTATAATTTTTATTAAATGTTATACCATTGTGAAGGTCATTTATTCTTCTTTTCAATGATACCCTTATTGTAGCAATAGTATTGTTCTGGTATGCACAGAACACCTGAATGTTGGAACAAGTCAGAAGTCAAATGTTGCAAATTGTATGCCTATTGTGAGTATGATTGTCTATTGGGAGTTCTCAATTTGAGCAAGAACAATGCATTTCGCAACTTTTCACTTTTTACTTTGCTTTATATTCATGAATTAGGTGTATTCAAACATGATGTTACCATTGCAAATAGGGTATCATTAAAAAGAAGAATAAATGAACTTTTCAATGCTACAAAAATTTATAATGATTAAAACTCACACTAAAATGTACCAAGGTTCAAAGTTGTGTTACAGAACATTTCAACTGAACATTATCGTTTACTTTGCCTTGCATTAAGGTGGTATTCAGGGTTCTGTGGACCCAGGCATGACATCACCATGACAAATTCGGTATCAATGTAAAAAGGAATAAATGAACTTGACAATGGTATAAAATTCAATAAAAATTATAACATACCCCAAAAGTAATTAGAGTCTAAATTGGAGTTGCGGAACTTCGATGTGATCAATAAAAGTGCATTTTACAACATTTGACTTTTTACCTTTCTCCATATTCTGATAAAATGTGCATTGAAGCATGACACAATCATTACAAATGTGATATCAATAAAAAGGGGAATAAATTATCTTTCAAATGGTATAAATATCAGGAATAACTCAATCGAACCTAAAAAGTTGTCATGGCCAAAAGTCGATTTGCGAAACTTTTTGGGAGGGGTTTAGTTGCAATTTCGTTTCAATGTACCTTCTCTATTTATTCTGTTTCCGAGCATAATCAAGTTGATACATTCTGAAACAAAGGTTGATTTGGATTGACAATCTGAAAGCTTACGAGACATAACATCTATCATGACAAATATGCAATTCACGAGTACCGGTAGATTCCAGATATTGTTCTCCACTCTTCAATTACAGGCTTATTGAATACCTTGTTACTATAGAACTCAAGAACCCGGTATTTTCTTACAGATTGCTGGTGGATGCCCGGCTTAGCAACAACAGTGAATAGAAGTTGGATACAATCAACATTCTCAAACAAAGGTTTCTTTGGCTTGACAATCTGAGAGCAATACAATAGCCGAAATATCATTAATCGTGACAAGTATGCCATTCACGAGTAGGTTAGAAACATTGTTCCATTCTTTAATTACAGGCTAATTTAATACTTCGTTACTATAGAACCCATGAACCGTCTATTCTCATAGATTGTTGGTGAATGCCCGGCTTAGCAACAGTAGTGAATAGAAGGTGATTTGAATTGATTGAATAACATGCGCATTGCGAAAAGGACATCACTATTAGTTGCATGATCTGTATGTGGATTCCATTTAACGAGCAAACTGTACAGACGCACGCGTGATATACCCCCGTAAAGCTTAAGATTTTGATTATAATGGCGATCTCCTTCCTGTGACATGACTGTGTGAGTACTGTTTTTTAATTCCTTATGTTTCAGTTCACTGATAGCGTTATTTTATTCACATAGATTAATGCTATAATCACCAACGCGAAAAATTATGTCTTGCCAAATCAATTTATAAATTGTGTGTATTTACTACGACAGTAACAATCATATTAATTTATGAAAATTGAAATTTAACTCTAATAATAAATATAGGCGCCTCTTTACTTTTAGATTATTGGCATAATCGTGATCGAGGAAACTACCATTCACTTTGTACAGCAGCGCTTCATTCAGTCACACCAGAGAGAATATAACGGAGAGGTGCGAGTTCGCTCGATAACACGCGAAATTGTGTAGTAGTACTTCGATATAGTCTGGTTTCAAGACGCACTCTGCTTTTATCCGTCGATTACGAAAGTATCGTGTGAATATAGCCTTCATCTAGACGTATCTCCTCATTTTCCACGCTTTATATTGTGAACGTTGGTTGTGTGGATTAAACGTAAATTAATTAAATGGCTTAAATTGGTTTAGCCCATTATAATACTAGCTGCCCCTCAGAAACTATAATGAGTGGCGACTGCCTGCTTGGGATGGGGGAGGGGGGGGGACACATTGCATGGGGTTTCCTATAGGGCTCTTTCAATTATTTTCATTATTTTTTTTTGTTAACATGTCCATGCAGTAAATTTCAATTTTGGTCATGTTAGAATTTGGTACTTAAGGGTATACGATTTGTTTCATTTGGGATTTTTTAAGGTCTTTTCAGAAGAAAAATTACCAATATTATAGAAGCCAAACCCATTCCCCACCCACCGCCCCCCCCCAGTTATCAAATTCCGCTCTAAGTATCAATTCTATTTTGTTTTCCATTGGAATAGCCTAAATATATATATATATATATATATATATATATATATATATATATATATATAATATTGTAGTATTATTACTATGACTGCTTGTTTGACATAAGCTCCGCCCTGGCCCCATCCCTCCCCCCCCCAAAAAAAAAAGAAATAAACAAATAAAAATTAGGCCTAACAAAATAATAAACAAATAATAAATAAAACTAAAATGTATCAATAAAAATATTTAAGAATAAAACTTTTAAAAAGCACACACATGAAAAGGAAGGACCAAGATTTTCACTCCAGTTTGCCAATAAAAACACTGTCTCGCCTGCCTCCCCTCATTTTTTTTGAGTGTTCAGCCGCCCCCCCCCCACCCTTCTCTCTTCTTCTCGCTTACCTCTCTCTCTCCTAAATCTTTCTCCTTAGCTTTCTCACATGTAGGCCTACTTTACTTCTCATATTCCATTCTCTTACAAAACTTGATGGTCAAAAAAGCACAAACAACTCATGTTCTATGTGTTAGGAAACATGTTCAGGGCCCATTCGAGGCAAAGAGGCTTAGTATAATTGGAAAACATTATCTGTTAAAACAGTGTTATTAGTAATAACTATCCGGCACAATGCCAAATATTATTCAAAAAAATTATCAAATCTAATATAGGTACCCATTCAGATATTGCGCAGTCCACATTCATCCTCACAATTTTAGTGCATAAATTGGACATTTTGCATTGAACTCAATGCAATTACAGAACAATATATTTAGTATAAATATTCCCTTTTCAAGCTTTTCTCTCAAAGAGGATCACTTTTGGACTAATCAATGGGGATATAATAAGTTCAACTACCATAAAATGTGAAAATATTGAGTAATCTCACATTGCCACACTCTTCAAAAGAAAAAAAAAAGTAAACAGGGATCGAATAGTTCTACACAAATTTGAGAGTATATTTATACTAGTTTTGTCTCTTTTTTTCACAAGGTTTGTTTTTCCACACAAGTTCAAAATTATTTTACGTTAAAAGTGAGATGTTCCAGACTATTTTCAGGCATGATTTGAGACTGTTCGGGCATCTCATTTTTATGTGGAAGTCCTATCTAAGAGAGACCAGCATAATGAACTACATAGTACTTGTAATGTACATAAAACAAAATTATATATACAAAAATAATTATAAGCCGGAAAGTGAGCTTTCAGTCTTTGAAAAATCATAAACTATGCACATTTCTTTATTCTTGGTATATTTCAAAAATAAACTATTTGCAAAATGAAATATCCAATGATACTATCTTGCAAAACTAGAGCAATTATACTTTATGCTTTTACAGAAGGAGCAAATAATATATTAAGAGCCTACTGACTATGTTAGATATAAAGGTGAAAGTATCTTTAAAATAAGACATCATCGATATGTAACTATATGGTGTTAAATATTTTATGATTTCAGAGCAATCTTGGTCTACAGCCTGTGCTTGCAAGCAATGCATTAATATTATTATGTTCTTTTGTTAATCACATTGTATTATATATAGAACCATATCTGCTCTTATTATAAATTGTATCACTATAACATCTTTTATCACACTAAAATTCTATAAAATCTAATTGGTTGGCAATCCTCATTGATTATAAGTTAAATATGCAGTCTGGTTGGGTGGGCCTGTGGAATTTTCATTTGGAAGCTCTATATCAAATAGTTGCCATTCAATATAAACATGATGAATGTTTACTTCTATATAAAAGCACTTTGGATGTATGCACATTGTTGGTTGGCGTACTTAAACACAATATAAACATTCCACAGAGTGATAATCTACTCAACACAACTGCAGATTGAAAAAATTTTACTTTTACTAGGCCTACTAAAACTGTCAGCCAAATATATATTAAGATGTATAACCATGTCTGCAGAATCAATTTGACGTGACGTTTCCAAATGAAGCTAAATGGAAAGGTCATAAATGAAATGTAGGTTGCATGGCAGTCTTTTAATAACATCAATTATATACCCTGGCTGAAACTTCACACTAACAATTCATCTTATAAAGACACAGGAGGCTATGATTTTTTTTTATAAAAACATTATTTTGGATCAAGGATCTCTCACATATACAATTTTTGCCAATACGCCTACAAAGTCCACTAGCTGCATATCTATATAGAACGGTGATGCTTGGAAGTGCTTCTCACAAACAAACTGATATCGATGGGGACCGTTCTACAAGGTCATTCCTATCAATCTGCTTTGCCCACTCCTTGGATCTTCACAGAATCTATAAAAAAATTGTACAATATAAT
>CALNVZ010000765.1:294983-305823 GCA_940671915.1 Paracentrotus lividus
ATTGAAGCATGAATTTTAAAAAAAAAGTGCCATGGGATCTTTGACACATGTCCACAGGTTCTAAACACAACCCCCAAAATGATATTGAGATGATTTTTAGTGCCTAAAATTACTCCAATACCTGATTATTATTCAAAAATGGCCTATTTGTGTTTGTTTTATGTGTTCATTCACCCGTGAATTGTTAGCAAAAGGCGTAATACATTTCCAAAACAGGGATTCAATCAAATTTGATCGAATATACCGCGTAAAATTCACAGGAACCGCATTTCTTGCAATTTTAACCCAGTTGTCAAGAGGTATATTTTTAGATTATTATTTGACCGATCACTTTCATGTTTGGCATGACGATAAAGCAACTCAAGCTCTACAACTTTGTAAAACTAAAATGTCTTAAGGTCATCAGATGGGGGCGCTATTTGCAGTTAAAAAAGAAATACATTAAAGATCATTTTAACTCTCTAAATTCACATTTTGATAATGGAGACTATTACAAATATTTTTTTATAATTTATTTATTTTCCATTATTCTATTAATAATGTTCTAGGTTGCCAAACGAAGGCGTTTAACGCTCTTAAATAAGAAAAATGCAATTTTACCATGCGAGGGCGCTTTTGGTAATTAACTAGAAGACCTGAATGTTAATTGTTTTGTTGTAAGTTTTACTGCTTGGGCATTTTAATTATCTATACAAAAAGAAATACTCATATTCTGCAAATTTCAATGTCTAAACTTATTACAAAATTTAGAAATGTGAAAAAAAAATGTAATTTCGATATTTTCTGATTATTTCTGATTATATTTCAGTGACTGACGCGATTTCGTTATTGTGAAAAGTAGGAAAATAAATCAGAGAAAATAAAAATAACGAGTGGTATTCAAATTATGCGGAAATAATTATTTTTCCATACCTCTATCTCAAATTGTAATTAACATGTCAAAAGAAAGCCCAAATCATTAAGCACTTTTATTTATCTATAACTATGGCTTTTCGAAAAAGACTGAAAATATTACATCCAAACAATATTTACTAGAATATAAAATTAGGAAAAGTCCCAAGTTTGGTGGAAAATGATCAAGCGGTATAGGTGAAATGGCGTAAAAAGTTTTAAGGCTATATGTGTGTGGCAGGAAGCATTTTTTGTGCCCCCCCCCCCCCCCCTTGGCTCTTGATAGTGGAAACTAGAGATTACACTCTTTTTTCGAAATGAGGACACTTTATCATTAATAAATAATCTATCCTTGAATGTAAAAAGGACAAAGGAGGAAAAAACAACGATCCATGAGTGGCGAGTCTGATAGAGTGCAGCTCCGCACTTCATTTGATCACACAGAGTTAACTGTGTTGTTCCAGGTTCGAGATCAATTTTTTTTTTTCCAGCGACCGTTATTGTCCAAATTGTGTTACACAACGGTCTTTATGAGTCACACTCGGCCAGACTCCCTCGACCCTCCATAACCGATCACCCAAAAACCAACTTTTGTGGTCCAATCCGGGTCGCTACTGATTCGGCCAGGCATCAGTGATGATTCCTATGGCATCGGGTCTGTCTGTGTCGGTCTTTAATCGTCGGTATATGAGGTCGGAATTATCGGTTTTAAATCCGTTCTGGTTTATCGTTTGAATAAAGGTCGGTGTTTTGAATCTTTCAAAGGATGTTCGAAAGATCTTCTCCCCGACCATTCGTCAGGGAGCTGTCGGAGACGAGTCCCCTCCTCTCGGGCCGTCATCTCAGTTCGAGAGAAGGCGGGGAGCCATTCTGGTCTGGTTCGATCTCGGTCAGAACTAATAAAAGATCTGCGTAATGTGCCGGTTTTTCAACAACGAAGTTCAGTCAATATTCTATACGGTCACCGAACTAATTTTCCCGATTTCCAAAAATCGATATATTGGGATGTTGTTTTGGTTATATTTATGAATTAGAGACTTTTTCTTCGTTCTCGATTTACTCAGTGGATTCCGAACGAAGCTCGCTCCATTCATCCGTGATACGCACAATCCGACGGAGGGGCTGTCCTTTGAGACCGACAAGAAAAAAGACGATGTCAAAACCAAAAAATGGCTAAAGTGAAGATTCGCGGGCCGCAAGGATAATAATTTTAAACATTTTTTAAAAATGCTCCAGTTGCGGCCAATGGTTTGTCTTTGTTGGGTTATGTATGCAATACAATCAATTTATGGGACTAATAATCATCCTGACGTACTCTATGGGGAAGGGTGGGAAAGGGGGCGTGGCATCGGAGACCACCACGTCTGGGCGTGAAGGGGCATGGAAATACGAAGAAAAAGGGGGAAAGGGATTATGAAAAGAAGATGAGAACTAAAATATTTTTTTTTAAAAAAAGAGAAATAAGAAAGAAAATAAAATAGTGGAATGTTACTAAGTATCGTCTAACTCCTAGGAACACAATATGGATTCTAAAATTACGCGCGCACATTGGCAAATTGATCTCAAACTTAGGAGTATGTGCCCAAAGTGATGCTAATTGAAGGGGAGTCCAAGTTACTCTAACGTAGGGTAGCTTCAAATCGATAACAAACTTATCCCGGTTGCCAAATATAATTCTCTAAAGACTTATGCTGAAATGGTGCCAAAATTGAGCGTGACTTATGAGAGTGGTGTTGCCTTGTCTAAACTTGGGCGCAAATTGATTTTAAAATCAACCAAAACAGGCGGCACCTCAAATGCGCCTCAAACTCTTAAGTTGAGGCATCAAGTTGATCTTAAAGTCGAATCTTAAGAGGAACAAGCTTGACCTCTTAAATTTAGGGCCTGCAAATTGGATCTTTGAACTCCAAGGCGCAAAAGAAGAAGCTTTTGAAATTTAAGGGGCACCAAATTTACTTGAAACTACGGGGGCGAAACTAAATCAGTTGCAATACAAAGAAATTGAGGGGCTTGAATTGATCTTTTTCACTTGGAAATGCCAAATTTATCGGACACTAAATGCATAAAAAAAAAATGTTATAATCATTGAATAAGTATTGAAAACCCTTCAAAAAGTGGCTCTTGTATACTTTCCATGCCTTTAATGGCATAGGTAAAATAATAATTCGCTTCGCTTTCGCGCTTGCCATTATTTAGGGTAATTTACATTCTGTGTCCGAGAATTTCAGCTCGCTTTATGTGCATACTCGTGAAAGACAATTAAAAGTTGAAGGCCAAAGAGTTTTACGTATTCTTTGCTTCGGGTCATTATGTTAATACAATTTGTTCTTACCCTCTTACGGCTACATTGTTCTTCTCAATAGGGGTGATACATATTTTTTTTTTTTCTTCATGGGAAAACGCTATTAGAAAATATTAAACAAATAAAATAAGTTAATGGATGCAGGGTCTTGTTTTTTGTATTATATACTAACAAATACAAACGAAATTAAAAAATAAGTAATAATAAACCCAGGATATAATTTTACTTTGAAAATCGAGTTCCAGCTATGCTCTTCGTGAAATCCTGGTAATGTTACACTGTGCATAAAAACATGAAAAATAAACTAAATATTGATTAAAGAACCACTAACAATCTATCCAAATTCAATTCATTGGAATTGGAAATTACAAATCAAGAACAAAAAACGAAACAAAGAGATCGCGAGTAAAGATACATAGTGTGCAATCGAGGAGGGGTCCAGGGAAAGAATCGGGAGGTTTCCAGGGGGAGGAGAATGGAGGGTTGGATCGTTTTGAAGTGCGCGAGCTGCACGGTTGTGTCCGACCGATCTTGAAATTTTCATTCAATTTTAGTCGGTTTGAGGTCGGTCTGGCCGGTCTGACTGCACTATAAACTACACGATGTACTAAAACCTGTGCATTTTTGTAATATCAGAACTAAATGTTTTCAGGCCAACTCTTCTCCCAAATAGTCACAGCATTTAATTTAAAACTAATTTCAATGCCATCAGAATTTTCATTTAATCTAAAAACTTATTTTTATTTAATTGTTAATGTTTCATCGTTCGATCTCCACATTTTGTCAAAACAAATTCAAATATCGGGTGAAAAAACTCATTCGCCTTGCACAAAGCGTCTTCTTTACAGGTTATAATTATGTTGTCCTGAAGGTTAGAAAAAGTATATTTGAAAAGAAAAAAAAAGAAGTGTCAAAATCGATCCAAAATCTACGAGAAAAGGGAACGCTCAGAAACAATTAAGTATTAAGGTATCTTAAGTGCTCTTTGGACGAAATTGAATGTTTTCGAGTTTAAAATTGAACCGCATCAGGTTTAAAAAGTCACTCAAACTTGAATGACCCTGCTGTGACGTATTTGGTAAAGAAAACATCAAATTAAAATCTTATTTTATCAAGATAGCCCGCCCCCTCCCCCTTCACTCACGTATGTTCATAGCGGCAAGACTGAGCGGGTCGCAATGTTTAAAAGAATCAATGCACCTGAACAATGCCATGAACAACTGAACAATGCCATTACATGAACAATGCCGCACGCGCACGCCTTACCCTAATGAATATTCATGAAGCATAGTCCCACGCTATGTATTTTGTGTATGTACTTAAACGACGATTTACAAGAAAGCACACAAAATACATCTTTGCCAAATATCACAGAAACATCGTAGATATACTTTTAAATAAGATACAAGATACAAGATAGCCACAGAAATTCAGAGACGACGACGAACTGGGTTGAAAGTTAGAAGTTCCAAAAAATCAAATTATGATAGCAGGCTTGCTTCAATTACGTAAATCATCAAATTAGTTTGTAATTGCCTTTGGAGCCTGATTACCTAAATTGTTTATATCGATGGAAGATTAAAGGGAAAACGTCACCAAATTCGTAAGAAGAACAGTTTAAATCTCATTAGATATTTTACTGAATTTTTTTTTTTAATCAGCCTTGAAGTGAGACAACCTCGCATGACCTTGTTAGCGTAATGATACATTGTCCCACATGGTGTATTTTGTGTATGTAATTAAACGACGATTTACAAAAAAGCACACAAAATACATCTTTACCAAATATCACAGCAACATCGCATTATACTATCACATTAGATCCAAGATACAAGATAGTCACATAAATTCAGAGAAGACGACAAATTGATGAAAGTTAAAATCAAATTATGATAGTAGCCTTGCTTCAATTACGTTAATCATGAAATGAGTTTTTAATTGCCTTTGGAGCCTGATTACCAAAATTGTTTATTCAGATGGAAATTTTAGGAGATAACATGACCAAATGCGTAAGTAGCACATTTTGAATCTCAATAGATATTGTACTGGGAGTTTTAAGAAATTTTTTCAACCTTGGAGAAAGACAAAAAGAGAAAATAACCAGCGGCCTCTTGCGCCCATGCCTATATATCTATCTTGTCAACATGGCCTCCGCCAGTTCAGTTCCTCCCATTGGGTTGTACATATAATAAACTATATAGTCACTCAGATGGTGTCAAAAACAACACTATGTCTTCCGCCGATTTTCTCCAAAAGGTGAGCGGTTATATTTAGGGGCTTAATGGGTTGGGGGAAATCCGAACATTGAAATTATGGGATATTAGGAATTTTTCCCATATACCAATATCAATTCCTACTCTATGAAAAGTTAAAAGGTAAACGCCGTTATACCAATGTGCGCATATATCTAATTAAACAAGGCGCGTCCAATATCTAATAGCCAGAACGCAACCGAAGCGACTTTGAAATTTACGACTGACAAGGCCGAGAAATCTTATACAGCATAGGCTATTGCTAATAATATTACTCATCAAAAACTCGCTAAGAAGACTCCCTTGCAGCTGGATGGTATTATCCGTCGGTTCCTTCAGCAATACTTACTTCAGAGGTACTATGGGAGATAGAAAGAAATTAATGAACTTATCATTTGTTAGTTAAATAGAATTCTTCCAGACCAGATGGAGGAAAATACACGATCTGGGCAAAACTTATAACATATTTGTATGAAGTTGCGTGAGATCAGAATCTTTATTTCACAATAAGATTGATGTTCCAAACCAATTTGATGATAAGAGTTAGTGATACTTGTCCACCTTCTTGCGAAAGACGCCCTGTCACTCTCCACATGCATAGATTGATATGCGGAATATTCGACCCCATCGAAGTTAACAAGCATCTATTTGTGATAGATGTTCAACAGTGACAGATTTTTTTCTTAACCCCCAATCGAAATGAATTTAACCATCTCTGAAAAGTGAGAATTCAAGCTTTTTTAAAAACGTTTTGAATTCATTAGCTTGTAATATAATTATTGCGTTATATCCAGGAAGATAATTATCGGGCGTTATGAGCTATATTTTGAGCAGCAAAGGCCATACTTTTACGGAATTTGATCGATTACGGATTTCGAATGACACAAAAAAGGAACAGGACTTTTTTTTCCCCTTAGCAGTAGTTTATTATCTATTTTTGAAAATAAAGTAAAAAAAAAAAAAAAAGATCTTCTTAGCCCTACTTATTCAGTGATCATTTCTTGACAGATAGTTGCTCGCCATAATCAAGAAAACCAAAGTGAAAAAACTGTTGCAAAATACCCAAATGTCTAATGCCAGCGTTTGATTTGCGTAGAGGATAGCGTCTCTTCCTCTTTAAGTTTTACAACTAGAATTTGATATGCTTTCTTTTAATTAATTTTTTTTTTAATGGCGCCTGAATAGGGTATGCTGGCTCCCTGTAAAATCCTGTTGATAAAGGGAGAGCTGGGCGGGGGATAAATTGATGCAGCTTCCCTTCCAAAATTTTGTAACAGGGGGAGGGGGTAGTATCAGCCGGGGGGTAATTTTACGCGGCTTTCCCTCCAAATTAGAGTACTCTCAAGAATCCCGAACGATCCATGCGTGTTTTATGGTTAGCCACATATGGAGGGCGGGGGGGAGGGGCAGGATGGATACAAGTGCCTCCCCTTCTATACCAAGGCCAAGTTATAGGCAACTCTTTGTAATATTGTATAGAATTACCCTCTCCTCGCTAATAACAATGCAAACATAGTTAAAATACGTGCGTATTCACTTATTCGAGAAGTCTTTGTTATATGTCACTTTTGTTATAAAAATTTTTTTATATAACCAGAGTATTGTTTGTCGAACATTTTTGCTATCTTAAAACTATATCTGAATGAAACGTCCCTCCGAAATAATCCCGACAAAAATGTGGCTTACCATTCCAGAAAACTGTCCAAGAAACAAAACCAATTTTTACTAGTATATCCATTGTACTGTATCAACTCCACTTCCTTTTTTTTACAGCTGTGGATTTTTTTTTTTAAATTATGAGCGCACGAAATTGATTCATGCACATGACAAAATTCACTGCACAGTAACACTTTTGAATGCGCACATAAACGATATATGAAAATAGTCCAATTAACGATTTACGATCGAATAACATAAACGACAAAATCATGGCTCATAAAACGTTAACTTAAATTACAGACCTAGAGTTTTTTTTTAAAAATCACCCGGAAAACCCCATCCGAAAATTAATGATAAAAAACACCACAACCACAAACACAAAGTTGAGTGAAATATTGTTTTTTTACATCGATGATGACTTTCCCCCCCCCTCCCCCCCCCTTTTTTTGTATTATTTTTTTTTTTTTTTATTTTTACAAAAATGAATAAAATAAATAGTTTTGATGTTCTAAGGTAGAGAAATCTTATTTCGTTCCAAAAATTGCAATTTAACGGGCTTCTTAAAAACATAGGGTTATAAAAATATTTACTTCTTTCACCAACCTGCGAAACATATCTTCTCTAAAGATCGACATGATAGCTTAAACTATGACACTCAAGTTCACCAAAACGCGTTGCTTCTCACAATTCTCCTATGGTTGACTGGTGCTATGCTGCCGCTGACAGTGGGTTGCAGAATTCGAGGAATGGGGGACAATGCTATCGTTTTTATGAAACAACCTTCGGTAAATGGCACGAGGCCGTAAGTCTTGTGTGTAGGTCCCAGTTACTGGTTCCTCAGGATATCCACAACTACACAGAGGTTACATGATGTCCCAAAACCGGGTAAGAGTCTTTCTGTTTTATCCAAACCCAAGGTATGCGTACGGAAAGAGTGAGCACCTAGTAAACAAATATAGTATCTTTTTTAGATGGGTTTCTAGAACATCTCCCCCGGAGGACAACTCCCCGGGGACAACACCGGGAGGACAGGCCCCCGTGAGGACAACTCCCCCCGCTGGAGGACACCTCCCTGGAGGACAGCTCCAAGAGACAACTCGCCCACGACTCCCAGAGGGACATCTCCCGCTCGGGACAGGTCCCCTCCCGAAAAAGAATCAAGTCCCTCTCGTTGTAAAGACAGCCTCCCCCCCAGCGGATACGTGGAATTACTGAATACATGTGGTATTTTTCTTATACATACATTGTAATTAATCCATAGTTTACTTCCCAGTGTTGGCCCCGGCTATACTATTAGGCGACTAGACTTACCCGAAATGGCCAAGTTCCTAAAATCATTTTCATCTATTGATGTACTCCATAAATTGATTAGATGGCTAATTATACTCATAATAATATTTTGTTATTATTATACACAATACTGTTCATATTATCAATTATATCCATGTATTCAGTTGATGGATTCTTCGCGTTTTATTTTTAAATACAACTTAACCCTTGAACCTTGAAAACCACCCACGTTGAACAAAACTCCCACGGAGGGAAACACTTCCCCATCTTGCGACAACATCCCTCCCTGGAAGGGACAACTCCCCAGCAGACGATCTTCACCCTCTTACTTAAAAGCTTTTATATAACAATTTGATTTATTAGCCAACCCTCTTTTGGTTAATTTTTCCTGTTCTGTTACAATATAGGGGATTTCCGCAGCCCAGTGTTCAGAAAAGCTCTTCGACTCCATTTTTGATAAGTGGTTCATATTCAAGTTTAGGACGATTATTAGCTTCAGATCGAAATTTTCCGAGGAAACGAGAAGGATCATATTTCCTTCTGCCAGCAATCAATTACATGTTTCTTATAGTTCAAATTCCGATTAAGTGCCACTATATACGTAAATATATAAATGAAAACAGTAATTCAATTTAGCAGAGACGCTGATTGATTGAAACAGCAATACCGCCATAAAGCGGCACAATTTTAAATCATTCCGACGTTTTTCAACTACAGTAATAGACAATTTACAAAATTAAGAACTTAAATTAAATATACACTGCAGAAATGTACTTGTTCTTAACATATTATAATTTGTTTTTTTTTTATCAAATGTTTGGCGAAAGCTATTAGCAAGCAACAAGTAAACGAGTATGTATGTACACTAATATTACTGGGCATTATTGCTTAAAGAATAGAATATACAATTTCCAGTTATTAATTAAGATTCAAGACAATATTTTTACCCTACAATTCTCTTTTTTACTTCGAGAGAAGTTAACAATTATTTATCATGCCCATTTAATTACATAGTCAAACACACAAAAAAACTCTCACGATAACAAAAATTAATTTCGGTAAAAAGGCGCGACATTGTCGATTGTGCGTTTGGTTGAGGTGGGGACAGGGGATGGGGAGGGCGAGGGGTAGGCGGAACTAGGGGCGCTCTCCAATTAACAGCCATAGTAACGACAAAAGAAATACTTTTTGAGAAGGAGGAAAAAGGAAATATATGATTGAGTAGAAGGGAAGAAAAAGAGCGGAAAGGGAAAGAAAAAAAATAACAAGGTACGGGAGAAACAAAGGCGGCGCACATATGTCGAATTCCTCGCTCTAAAGGACTACTCCTTGTCATCCAAATCAACTTTTTTAATTATCTATATAGGCTGCGCCAACATAAACCTTAAATTTAAGGGTGTGCGCCATATCTAATCTTTAAACTTGATAATGGGGAGCCACTGCGTATCTTAAATTTAGAGGTGGGGCGCTGTAAGGAGTGTGATTTAATTTTAAGGCCTCTGTTGCGGAGCCGTGGCGGACATAGTTATCTTATAACCTAGGGGGCTCCAAATTGACCTAAAAACATATAGGATTTTCTTTACAAATTAAGTTGGGCGCTTACTTTGTAGCGTGATTACAGTTTAGGGGTCGCCAAATTTGATCTAAAATCCCATAGAGCTGATTAACTGTGTTTCGTGCCAAAATAAAAGTATATATGACTTCTTGTTTGAATTACATATACTCTTCTGTCGTTCTCTTTGCTCGTTTCTTCCTTTTTTTTTTTTATGTTGGCATTTATGGCTGTTTTACATATAGCTTGAATCCGGACTGTATAGATCTATATAGAAACAAACAGGGCGCCAAATCGACCTAGAAAGAACATAAATAATACGAGGCGCCCGCCAGATCCCTCATAGATTGGAGGAACCATAAAGCTTAAAAAAACGGAGTTTCCCACATAATGATGACACATAATGCATCGTTATGATAGCTCTATTCATTACAACAGTAATTTGTGACAGACTCTATGTTATACCTTTTAATAGAGAGAGAAACGCCCAAATAGTAAAAAATAAAGTTCTTTCTAGTTATCATAACATCATCAACAGTAAAAAATGTTAAAATATCTAATCCCAATTAAAGAAAAAACGTTATATTTCTTCATATTATTGTTTAGTGATATATATTGATTTATATATTATCTTATTAGAATAGATAGTAAAATAGCTTTCAGAAAAAAAATCGCTATTTTAAATGGTTCATTCTAAAAGTAACCAAGAAATTTACACGATTTGCCAAAATTTGGAACTTTGTTAACCAAATGCCAAAGTATTGCCTCAAGCGCGGGATTTTGATTGCGATCGTTACGCATTCCATCCAATTACTAATTGAGTGTTTGAGGGGGATTCGATTTGGAAGGCTTTAATTTAATACAAAAGCGAAAAACTAAGTTGGGAATTTGAAT
>CALNVZ010000766.1:5088-16443 GCA_940671915.1 Paracentrotus lividus
ACACCTTTTGAGTTGGGGGATGCATATATTACAGTGGAATTCACAGGGTCTTCATTACCATGCCATGGCAGTGAACTTATTAGGTATTTAAGTACCCATGAAAACTCTTTATAACATGTAACTTGCGTGTAGGAAACGTGGTTTCTGATGACAAAATTTTTTATTATTCCTGACTACACTTGTTTTCCAAGGAACAGGAAAACCAACAGTATTATACTTCAAGAGAATTATACTTCAATCTCTTGATAGACCATCTTTTGGTCTGATGAATTTAGCATACCGCTAATTGATTATCGGTCTGAATGCCGATAAAAGAACAGAGGTAGAAAAAGAATAACAGAAGAAGAGGAAAAATATATAGTACACCGAAAATTGTATGTCGCAATTATAAAGCTAAAGTCTATCATAATTTCACTAACAAACTTTTGGGTTTATCATTGCACCTTCATCTACTGCACGACCCACAAATCTCGCTACCCATCTTGTGTTTTTGCTTCCGGTTTAAATTACGAAAAGAAAGCCAAGCCTTGCCACAAACTAGAAAGAAAACAAAACAAAACAAAACAGCAACAACAAAAAAAGAAAAAGATGAAAACAAAAGGGAACAAAAAAAAAAGAAGAAGAGAAAACAAAGAAAAGAAAAGAAAGAAAGAAAAAAGAAAAGAAGAGGAGAAAAAAGCAGTGGCAAAAATATAGTCGTATCCGACTGCTCACCATAATATCAACGTAAGAGGAAGAATGAGAAAGAAAGCTAGTTTTATGATTTAAGACAAGCTTTTGTAACACACGACAGTAAATGAGAGTTGTTGGCCATGCACCCCCCCCCCCCCCCGTGTTATTGGTTTAGTCATTTTGGCGCTTCATAGCCTATTCCATCACAGCTAGCCGGCCATTTGCGACGAGGTCGTCTGCTTCTTCAAAACTGCGTTTGTCACGCCTGCAATTCATACCAATTTGTACATTTTATGACACATTATGATGGCTACCGTGGACATTTGGAAATTGTCACACGAAGGAGACCTTGAGTGCTGTCAGAGTAAGAGCAACAGAAGACAAATCACTGCTCATGAAATTAGATACGGTAAGGCAAGGCCGGGCAAACATTGAATAAGAATAGACCTCTAGCCAGATCTAAACTTAGGCTTGCCCCATTCGTTGGATTTTGTGTTTTCTGTAGCCAACAGAAATGGAAGAGTAAACTTCCCCCCAAACTGCAGCAGGAGATTGCTAGTGAGTCTTCCATTAGCTCGTCTGGCCATTTCCATCACAAACCTCATCTCCCTTGCCTTAATACTGATTCAGACCTGCCTTCTATTACTTCAGAGCGAACATATAACCATTCACACTCTGTCCCTCCAGCTCAGCTCAGTTCCGTCTGTCTTGCATGTTAACGTACAGTAGACCAATTTCCCACTCTGTCATAGTTTACTAAGTAAGTCAATAAAAAGTATTGAACTAGTAGTGAAAGTGGGACTGACGGTGGTAGGTTTTCCATCTTGGTCCATTGTATTTTTCCCATGATTTTCAACTTTTTGCGAAAGATATTGACTCCAACTTGAAGCCTTCCTCGTGTAGGATGGCGGCGGTTGGGTGTCGGACACTTAACAAAATATGAACACAATTTATTTTGCCCCTCAGATTTAGCCATGAAATATAAGTTAAATAATGCTTATCATTATCACTCATTGCTAACGAGGTCGATACGTAATGTATCGACCTCGTTAACCAAGTCCTCATATTCGGTTGATTTTTTATGAACCACTTTTCCCACTGTTTTTAGGCAAGTGCATCCATAAAGGATGTAGAAAATGTTCTACAGTGCTTCCACAGTCCATAATATAGATTAAGCTAGGCCTAGGCCTGGAAAAAATATAATAAAACAGCTAAAAAGGAGAAAAACTCGCACACTCGTCAGGCCAGCCTCACTCCAGAGCGCCGTCATTCACTATGTTTAGGATGCCTAGCTAGCTGCGGTGGCAATTGCTATATTGTTAAAAGGTTCGTCCGCAGATCAACTCAGCCAATACCAAGAGCGGCAATCGCCACAGAGCAAGTTCTAGTTACATTGCTCGATTGTGTGCGAGCTAGCTACGTGCTAGCGATTGGGCTATACTTTCTCATCGGACTTTACCGAATCAATAATTTGTAAAGGTAGACGTTGAATCAAGCTTCCTGTCCATATGCCAAGATAAAGTAAACATTGTTTGGACTATTAGTCTTTTCAGCCGTTCACATGTTTAATAAAGACGGGGAAGCAATGCACTTGATTTTGTTTGAGAATCTACTTGGTTTCAGTTACGTTTAGCTTCTCTGTGGTTAGTATGTTGCTAATTACATTTATGTTTGTTTCATTTTCGTTTCATATTAATAACGAAATTCGACTAATATAGGGCTTGAAATAAATATATTAGCTTTGAACAAAGACTAATTCCCAATTGAGATATCGCTTGCATGATAATCATAGAAAGTTTCTTGGCGATCTCAGCAATAGAAAACTACTCTCGGAAAGTAGACTTTGACCTTAACTTATATTTGAACGAGCGCAAGCAGATATCTGCCCAGATTGTCGTTTCGCCATCTACGTTCATTTTGAAAATAGTTTGGATTTGTTTACCGAAACGTGTGTGTCGTCTCTGCAAATTTACACAACACTCATCAAAAGTGATATCAAAACAGAAGTTTGTAGGAAGTAAAAACAGGCAAAACGGAAGTTAATAAAGACCTTGATATCCAAGAAATCATCCATCGAGAAAACGGTACGTAAAAAACTGCATTTTTTACAATAGATAAAATTTTAAAACGAAGTCTTCGGAATTTCTAATGACAAAATGTTCTTGCTCCGCGGGGCCCGCTAAAGTTGCATGCGTGATCATTATCAATATTTGTTATCCCACAATATTTCTACCATTTTGTGCTAAAAACCTACAAAAACATTGTTTGTAAACCTATTCAATTGGCCAATAAAAATAGACTGTCCGGACACCCGACCTGTCCGGACACCCAATAACTGGGTATACTACTGGCTACAGTTATATGTAGGCCTAACGTTAGATCTAGGCCTATTTTATATCACAGAGAATAGGTTTCAATAACTTTGATTTTCACTATCATGAAAATAAAAAATGAAAAAACACTCAGATTTTTCGCTGAGTTTTGCAAAACCGTATCGGGCACGCATTCAGTCTCCATGCAAAATTTTGCCACAGTCTCGACATAGCTTTGCTGCTAGCGTGAATTTCCCCCAAGTTTTTTTTTTGTGGGGAAAGGAAAAAATCAGTGATGTTTTTGATTCTTTTTTTTTTTTATGAGTTTGGTTTGAAATTTATCTCAAACATATTCATTTATTGTGTCTAACATAGAAATATACTAATACTTACTTTTGGAGCTGAAAGCTATTGCAAAAAGGAGAAAAAAATTAGGGAAAAAAAAAACATTGACCAGCTGGCAAGATGTCCCCCAAAATATGGCAGTTTGGTTTACGAGGTCAATACTAAAGTATTGACATCGTGCTATGAGTGGGTCTAACAATGTTGTTAGACGTTTTACTTTAATTAAAAGAAGAATAAAACAAAGAAATACATAAGAATTGATAACAGAGAGAATGGAAAAAGAATGAAAGGAAGGCATGAAGGTAGGTATAACAAAACTTCCAATTTTACTATCAAATTGTTTCTGATTTATTTTGTAGTTATGAAAATAATTTGATTTACAATATACTTACAAAATTTGTAGAAAAGGAAATATGGGTTATTTTTATTTTTAAACTGGAAGTGCAAAATCTTAAGTGGTAGAATTTGGGGGGCTTGCAACGATCGTCTGCGTTCGCTGAGTGGGGATGGAGCCAGCGGGGATGGCCGCACCCTTTCGGGAACACCGGGGGGGGGGGGGGGGGGGGGGGGGGCTTTTCTTGAAAGGGTGGGTTGATGGAGGGGAGTCAAATTAACGCACCCACTCGGGAACACCGTAGGGGCTTTTCTCGAAAGGCTGTGTTCAGTAGTTTTCTGAACCAGTCGTTTTATGAAAATTATTTTTCATTAATATTCATTAAATATTAACAATATAATATCAATAGATTATAATAATAATAATAATACCCAATATTCGCGCCTTTCCCAAATATAATAGGAGAAATAGAGGAGAGCCTGCATTTTTGTTGATTTTGAAGTTCATAATTCTAGAACCCCAAGCTTTATAGAACAATTGAATTAAGAAAAATAGCGCATTTTCTATTCTGAATAAATTCACATTTGCATAGAAGTTTAGAAGCTCCGTCCAACAATATTTAACCAGTAGCATTTTTGTTGATTTTTGAGCCATGAGGCACAGACGCTTGTAGTCGGACACAGACACACATACTTGACCCCTTTTTTATATAAATTTTGATAACCGTCTCATGCAAAGTCTTTCGTGCAATCTGGCAATATATAGAAGGGAACCAAACAAAGTCTAAACAAGGGGTGAGAGTAGGGAAAAACGTTGCTTCTCGAACGGAGTCCATGATGAGAATGATTTTATTTCAGACACAATTCTTCCGCAGATCAGATGCAAGTTTTAAGTTTACGCATGGGAAAGTGTGTTGCGCTTTGATGTTGAAGAACAAATTGCAAAGAGACCGCATTTTTATTATTGCCGACATGCGCGCGTACGACGTATTTATGTAGATTATGCGGCGCTTTGATTAGTCGGCAAATTTATAAACAACTCAACAGCTGTTCTCTATTTAAATGCATTCTCCCACGATTGGCTCAGGTATACAATTTGACACAAGGGTTGCTATCTTTTTATTCTCAGTTCGACATAATACATTGTAAGATTTATCTTCAATAGACTATACATTTCTGCCTACCATTGTCTATTCGACCTCGAATCGCCCCAAACCAAATATCACCGAATTTTTGCCCTATCATTGCCTATTTACCCGCCCACCCACCCCATTGAATAGCGCCCTCCATTGACCGAGCGATGCGGTCAGCGCATCGATCCTATACTCTTCTCTAATCTTCTCGCCTCCGTCGAGATAAGTCATTGTATTTTTTGCACCCTGCGCCAAACAATAACGTGTTTTCTCTCCTTTTGTGGACTTTCCTGGTGGTTTGTGTTTGCGTGTTATTTTCTCAGATATCATTGAGTATCTGAGCTCTCATTTTGGCGCCTAGTTTTTCGTGTTTTACCGAGATTTGATAGTTTTTATCTCTCAGGTCCGATCGTTTTATTTCACGCTCTCTTTCCCGAGACTTCGTACATTCATATCTGCGTTATTTAATACGTGCGTGGGTGCTTACGTTTGGGTATTGTGTGTGATATTTAGTCGGCCGCACAGAGTTTTTACTGTGTGCCGTCTTTTTGTTAGACCCCGCCCTATTTTACCCCCTTGTGCAAATTAACCTTTTCCATTCTCTTTTTATTTACAGATTCCAGTTCGATTGGTTCCTATTTTTCTTCTCGTGTCTTCTTCAATTAAGAAGAAGCGGGATGGTTAAAAAAATTATGCGAGCAGGCAGTGTGGTATTTCTTCTGAGAAAGTCCCCTGCAGGGCGGTGAGAGGCTTGTCGTTTGAAGAAGGCTTAGACGACACGTCCATTCTCCTTCTTCACACCTCGAATTGGGCGTGCAGGTGAGTATCATTTGGAGTCGCAACACTTTGCCCGCGGACAACAATCGCTGCTCGGATGCGATCTGCATCCTGGTCCCTCCAGAAATTCGGGACCCTTGATAACTGGCAGGTTTTGGCAGCGTCCAGGAGATGACGGCTACAGCCGGCCTCGCCGAGTTCCGATAATCCTTTGCCCGTTCACTACGGAAGATCTAAAACAGCCAGTTTACGAATCGGTTTCACAACCGCGTGGCCGATTTCAACTGAGCTAATTCATCAGGACTGACAGCGTGCGGGTTCATTTCTCGGCACGTCGAACCCATTGTCTGCCTCAAGGCCTATCGACACTGGCTAAACCGAAATCGAGCTCAAGGGTTTCGTCTATCGATTTGACCGGACCGGAATCGACGCGTCCGACCTTAACTGAGTGGTAAATCGAAGTCCGCGAGTCCGTGTTTCCGCTTACGTCGGTTTGGGGTGCCGAAAGTACAACCACGTTCAAGACGGACCTATATCCTCGGATAGTAGAAGCCGCTTTGTCGGTACTCACTAGCCCGGATGGCATGTCCAGAGCCGTTCGCTCTGTTATTGTCGGCGGATATCCGGTCAGAGCGGACGTCCCGACTATATCGTCGCCCACCTTTGGTTGGCTGGGGTCCGTCTCTCTCCGTTTCAAACGGATATCGACGCCCGTTCCTAACTGAGGTAAATCGGATCCGCAAGTCGGGTTTTCGCGTACCGGTTTGGGAGTGAGTTACCGTCCAAGGCGGACCTGTATCTGCGGATAGTAAGGCGCACGTCGGTTCCTCAGTAGCCCAGCTGACAGTCCAATAGCCGTCGCTTTGTTACTTGTCGCGGGTATTCCGTAGAGCGGGACGTCCCCGACAATGTCGGTCACCACCTTTGGTGGCGGGGTCCGTTTCTCTCCGTTTTTTAATCTCGGCCGTGTGGTCCCCTTCCTTTTCCGGATACTACTCGGTGAGGCGTGACGTTGATTTCGGATCCCGCTCTTCCGATTCTGGTTCGTAGCCAGGGGTCCACGGTTCATAGCGCGATGTGGTTTTACTTTTTGATAGCCAACACCCCAGATCTTCCCATAGTCAGATTTTTCCCTTTTCGGATCGGACCCGTCATCTGAGCATGGCGGTCTTTCCGTAGTGTGCAAAGCGTCGTTTAGACTTGCCAGTTTCGGATCCCCGATCTCCGGTTCCCGTCCGCGGCCCTATCAGATGCCCTGTGCAGTCGGGCGTTCGGGTTCAGACGACTTCGTCGTTGCCGAAAACCCGATCTCGTTTTTCGTAGGAACCCTGTCCCCTCAGGTGGACACTTCCTTTTCTGGGTAGACAATCAACTCCGTGGACTGCCGAGTCCGGGTAGTTTGGCGCTGACCCTGCGGAGGTCAGCATGCTGAGTTGGGGCGCGAGTGAGGTTTTGAACGTTACGAGACAGCGAGTACGGTTACCACTTATCTCTCACCTCTAGGGTGCTCCCTCCTTGTGAGGATTGCGGATGCTTCCCATCGCTACAAGCGATGGAATCGTTTTGCGGTGGCTGATTCTATACGCCACTCATGCGTTTGAATGCTCCGTTATCCTATGACCTCCCTTCCATGTTACCGCTATCGTGTTTATGGTTGATACGCGGGAATCCTCCCAGGTTAAAATGCTTCGAGTGTGTGATTTCATCCGACGAAGTTGTACCTAAAAGTCGTCTGTAGAACCTTGGCCTTTCGGCGAATGCGACGTCTACAGGCTTATTCTCATAAATACGTTTCAGACGATCGGAGTGACCCTGAAAACCTTCGGAGGGGCGTAAGTTTTCTCTTTTGTAGTCGAAAGCTATTCGTCTTTCAGCTTCGGAGTAAGCGGGACTTACCTTATTTGAAATCTGATAATGCTGATTCTGACTTTTCAGTCCACGAGTTGGGCCTTTTCTTCCGCCAGCTCCGGGCGAGAATTCTCCTGGCCCTTAGGGAGGGTTTCTTCTCTGTTTGTGTCTCGTTGCGGGCCTACATCCACCTTGCTGGATAATGCCCTCGTAGGAGTTCATATCTTGAGACTCTTTCATAGATCAAGCATCCATCATCCTCATATGGTCAAGGGATTGGACGTGAACTATCCACCCGCTTCGCTTTTACGAACGGGAGCAACTTGGCAGAACAGTCTTGCAAAAAAGCCGGTTAGTAGGTTGACTCACTGTAAGAAGGCAGAAACTGTCTAACTTCGTTATTAGAGATGTTATCAGGCCCCATCGGTCTTCAGTCTGTTAAAGGCCTCTTCTCAGCTGCCTCCTTTCAGAAGTGGCAATGAAGAGCAGGGATTCAATAGAGTGGGAGCTCCCGTTCCTGCGCCCAGGTCGTGCCCCAGCAGCAAGCTCTCCCTCGAGGATCGTAGTGAGTAACCGACTTTCTCATGATCTTATGATCGACGGTGTCTTTTCAAGAACCAGACTCCTTGTCGAGACGTGAGGTGGTAGGGCTCTTCCCAGAAGGGCTGGTTCGCTGCGTAATGAATCAGCCCTTTTGCGTCGGTGGCGTGTGAGCATTATTCCAGAGTCTACTTTCCCGATGATTCGCATTGTGAGATCGGTCGAGGCTGGTCGACTTCGAAGTTTTCTGTCCGGTTGCGAAGTCGATCATGGCGATGTCTTCGTCCTCTCCTGTGAATCAGAAGGGACTTCAGATATGATCTAGAAGAGCCTCTTCCACAGGGTGTGTTATCGAACCGTCGATCACGCCACATCGATCCTTTTTTCAGAAATTATTTTTTTCGGAGAGAAAACCTCACTCCTGAATATAAGTGACTGCTCCGTCGGCACGGTGCGACGGATCTACGACCTTCTGTGTCTCTCGCCTCCGTGCCATATATGTTCGCTCGATCGGCAAAGTTATCCGCATGCTCAGGCAATACCTCAAAGGAGATATCAGGCATCCCAAATCACGCCTATCAGAATGACCTGGACCATCTACGCCTCATCATCTTCTGGCTCTCCCGGTCAGACGACATTTCTGCGCTGACAACCCGCCTCGTCCCGGTCTGCACATGACGCCATGCCTTTTTCCACACATCCAACTGTTACGCCTTCGTCGTAGGAATTCTTTGGGTTGCTTAGGAAAGGAGACTTTTCGCTTCATAAGTCCTTCTCTTTCTTGGCTCTCCTCCTCCTCCGCTCCCTACGAGTCTTCACTCAGTGCGTTTGGTACTTCTCGTCCTGCCTCGTATGGTTCCAGGGGCAGGACCTTCAGATTTTCGCATTCACAAGTGCTCTGCGCGACCAATTCGGGAGGTCCTGCTTTCCACCCATATTCCTTCCGCTTGTTAGGAAACTGACCTGCCAGAGTTTGGGATCGTATGATCAACATGCGTCCAAGTCGGAATTCGTTCCCCCCGATCATTTGCTGAGTCTAGCTTGGTGCCCAGTTATGGTAATCATACAACCGAAATCAACTGCTCGCCGCCTTGGAGGATAGAGGCTCTGGTCAGTCTTGACCAGGTCCCGTCCTGAGAGCGGAGGTTCGAGCCGAGGTTTTGTTCGAGATGGCTGGGGTTTTAGCCAGTCTGTGTGGACATCTTGCCAAATTGTCGTCTCTTTATGAGTCTTTCTCCAGCTGCATCTCCTGCACGTTTTTCAGGCCGCACCTCAATCCCCTCTGGTCGGATTCCTTTGACGGTGGGATCAAGAAGCTTCTCTCTCCTGGACGAACCGTACCTTCCTCTTCAGGGAAGAGATTCAAAGACCTCTTCCCTCGTTACAGTGACCACAGGACGCGTCTCTTCAGGTTGGGGTGGGCCAATGTCAAGGTCGGATGGTTTCCGGATCTTGGTCTCCCTAGGCGCTGCTCACATCACGTTTCTTGAACTTTTTATCAGTTCTGTTTGTCCTTCCAAGCGTTTTCGCGACCTTTTGGTGGCCGTTCGTGTTGATTCTCACGGACAACACCTCTGTGAAGGCTACATCAACAACAAGGAGGGAACACTCTTTGAAGTGGAACGGGGTAGCGTCCTCCTTTGGGAATGGTGCAATTCGGAGAAGAATCGTTCCCGGTTGCTACCACTTCCTGGGGAGGACATTCTGATAGCCAGACTTCTATCTCTGAACAACAGACTTCCCGGCTTGCCCCGGAGTCCAGGAGACTCTGCTTTCCTTTTCTGACGCGTTCTCTCTCTTGGAAGCGTGGGAAGGCGTAGCGCCTTTCCACCACATCAAGTTGATCCCTCTGGTCTCAGGTAGATCAGGGGAGGAAACAGACAACCAGTGTCTTGATTGCTGCGCCTACTGGCCGGGTCGGGACTGTTTCAGGATCTGTTGCTCCTGTTAGCAGGGGAGCCGCTGCCCCTTCGGCGTACCGGACTTTAGTTTCTCTCAAACGTTGTCGGGGGTTTCTAATGCGAATCCTGCGCACTTCATCTAACATCATGGCATCTACGGCAGACGGGCCTGGGGATGAAGGCTTTTTAGACCAAGCTACTGAGCTGCTAGTTGTAAATTGCTGGAATCGACTAGGATTGTATACAATTCCGGCCTTGAGGTTTTCCTGGCCTGTGCGAACTCTTGGCAGGGTCCCAAGAGACCACTTTGCCTTATGCCGATTTCCTTATTTCTCTGTCGATAAGGGTAGGTCTCTTCGACAATTCGAGGGATCGTTCGGCTATTTCGGCCATTCTTTACTGTTTTTTTGCTTATGGGGGATCGGTCTCGACCGCCCCCCACCAGCTCTCGCGTGCTTAGGGCCTTTTCTTAAACGCTAACTATTTCTAAGCCCTTGACTCCAGCCTGGAGTCTTCCCAAAGTCTTGGAGGTTTTGTCCAAGCCACCGTTGAGCTTTGAACTCGATTCCCTGTTAAATCTGCCATTAAGACAAGCTTTCTTCCTAGCAATAGTCTCTGGGCAAAGGAAGGAGTTTCGCTACTGCTCTCTCAATATCACCTGGTCATTTTCAGTTGGGAGAGATTTGGGGTTCGTCTGATTCCTTATCACATCCTTCATTGCTAAGAACGCAAACAGCCTCGCGGGCTCTATCGGATCTTCATTCGGTCTCTGACGGGGTTCTCATCTTCAGAAAGACAAATTCTAGTTGCCGTAGGGCCTCAATGGTTCTTCAAGCAAGACTGAGAATCTTCGCAAATCTTCACAGTTATTTGTTACTTCCGTGACCCATAAGGGGTTTCTAGAGATACGTTATCCCGGTGGTAGTCTCCGCAATCAAAGGCTGCGGGAGTGAAGGCCCTTGAAGAGGGAACTACTCCCAAGCCCATCAGACCAGACATAAGCTCCTCTTGGCCTATTTCAGGGGTAGGGTAGAGATATTTGCGAGGGCGGCCTTTGCTTCTGCAAATTGCTTTACCTCTTTACCTGAGAGACGTCAACCGCTATGTGAGGGTGTTCTCCACCGCACCTCTCAAGCAGCGGTCATCCTCCATAGTTTCATAATCCGTTTAATGGTTGCCCCCCGACTTTGTCGGTGCTGGTCGTAGCAATGGTAGGCAAATGTATAGTTCTATTGAAGTAAATCATAAAAATTACATCTAATTTTATTATTTACGATATAGAAATATACATTTTCTACCACTCTCCCTCCCTCCCCCCATCCGTTCATACATAGGAAGTTTTTGGGCGCAGAGAGTTAGAGGAAGAGTATAGGATCGCATGCGGCCGCATCCCTCGTAATGGAGGCGCTATTCAATGGGGTGGGGGGTAAATAGGCAAATGAATAGGGAAAATTTGGTGTAAATTTCGTTTGGGATTTCGAGTCGAATAGCAAG
>CALNVZ010000767.1:0-12650 GCA_940671915.1 Paracentrotus lividus
TAATTTTCATTTCATCTGATATTGCCTCAGCTATGTTAAGAATAGTGAGAGAGTCGATACCCGAAGGTGAGCTGATTGGGGAAAATACAGGAAAGAAAGATTGAAAAATAAGATACGAATTTAAGTTACGGCTAAGTACTCATGTATATAATGCTCTCTTGTGCTAGGCCTGAAAAACTACAAATTTATATAGAGCACAGACGGATTTATACGCCTGAAATGTCTGGCCAACTGTTTTCTCATTCTTAGCTTCACGAAGTGGTACAACAGCTACAAGAGTGTAATCTTGATAGTGGTCACCTGTAACCCAGTCCCAAGCAACCTTTGCACACAATGTTGTCTTCCCAACTCATGCCTTTCCTTGGATCATGATACGTTTAGCTGGTCTACCATTTATATCAACATTTAGCAGGTCTTCATATTTTAGAGGGATCTTCTTCTTTGTGTTTCTATCTTCTTTCAGCAAAAATAGGTTTGTAAAGATACATCGTAATTCAACAATGGAATCAGGGTCAAGTGGACTTGTAGGTATATGACACAGATTGTCACTGTAAGAATCTTTGATATCACCAATACACTTCTTTAGCTCTGCTTCTGTTATTGGGTTTGTACAATGGGTTGGTCGTACAGATGGATTCTGTGAGGCATAAGTAGATGTGTGGTTAGATGTTGATGGCATAGTGAGAGATGCATTAGATGAGGAGATAGACTCCATTGTAAGTGTTGGTTGTACAGGTGTACCTGAGACATTCCTCTTATCGTGATGTTCTAGGTGTGTACCCTCCAAGTAAATCTGAAGTTATCAGATGGAAAGAATAAGGATTCTGACTAGTTTGGTCTGCTGACATTGATGGAGCTGCAGAGCGTAGTGTACCTGACTGTGTTCTCAATCGGGAAGGGTCAACAAAAATTGTTGAATGAGGCTATTGTGGTGTAGGTCTACAAGATACACCTTGTTGTGGTGTTGGATTAACAACAGGAGTTCTGGACAAGTTTACAGCTGGAAATTCCTGTGGTAGATTAGAGCTAGACATAAACACAACACAAAAAGAAAGATCCCCATATTTCAGCTATTTCAACCATTGCTCATCTGGCATTTTGGGGCCAAATTACTGTCTCATTTTATTTTTTCCGATTTTGAGCCTGCACATCTTTATTATTAGCAATCATTAGGCTTGTTTTTCCAATCAGAATTGACTACTAAAATGCGATTGTTTAAAAACTGAAAACCCCAGAACCCACAGTTAATTTGACTTTTTGTGACCATTAACCAAAAATGGTGTGCCAATTCTGTCAAAAAATGTCCTCTCCGAATTCGGTGGTTTAACGCATAGTTAGACATCACTTGATGAACAATGTTTTTGCCTGTAGGAACACTTGTATATATGCAACAAATTCCCAACATTTACTTCACCCACACCTACTTATTTTTCAGACAGTTCACGTTACAATGTTGTCAAATCACGTTCCGTCAAAAACGTCCTCTCCGAAAAATGAAGCAATTGACTTTACGTGTAATAAAAACTTTGAACCTCTATAGAGAAATAAGTTGGTGACCTCATGCCTCCAAATTTAAAAGCAATATCATTTCACAAAACAACTTTATTTTTTGGTCCAGGGAGACAAAATGGTGTACCCTGATCGTAAAACAACCCATAACTCTCGTCTTTTCGTTTCATATATATATATATTATAAATGCTATTTCTTCAGAGGAGTATTATCTACTTTATCACATAATAAAAAAACTTATCCAGTAATTTTGTGCTGTATATCATTATCGGACAGTGTTATTATCCTATATTGTCGGTGAGAACCAACAAGTATAAGGGAACTCCTGGTTCAAACAATTTTTTCATTCAAGTTACCAAAAGGGATAACCGTAACCAGCATCCGTCACGCCCAACAAATAATATGCTCCTCCCATCTCCTTCACTCAGATGAAGACTTAGATAACGAACACATAAAAAATAACCTCATCCGCATATATCCTCTTCTCAATCCGGTGATAGGAAGCCATTTTGTCTTGACCCGGAACGTTGAAGTCAACATACCGAACGCATCAGACAAAGACGATGAATCCATTGTGAGTCAAGCACCATCATCCAATGACAATGGATCTCAAAGGCATTGTCAAATATGCGACTTGAAATGTGATGAAAGCGGATCAATGGGAATGAAAGAAGTAAAACATGTGATAGAGGCTTTGTTAGAAGTTCCATCGCAGTCATCTTTCCAGCAGAAATCATCCCAGCATGCAGAAATCATCATCAACAAGTGATCGCATTCAGTATGATCAACCCACACCACCCGGAACAACCCGACCACGCCCAGTCAACCTGAACAGACATCTTCAACCGCACCGCGGCACAGTGGGCCAGAATGAACTAAAAGTGCGACAAAACTAATTCCTCACCGAAGACGGATAACTAAATTCTTAAGAGAAGTCCTTCTATGGTTTTCAGACCCGCGGAATTCGATGAGAACAATTTCAAAAACTTATGACGTCATTAAAATGCTCTTTTCTGATTGGACAAGACAAATATCAATAGTAACACATAGGCATATTCATTTTACTTTGACTAGTGGGACTTATAGGGGGTTTCAAGACCGTGAGAAACACCATAAGAGTATTTTCAAAGGTCTATGACGTCATTAAAATACCCATTTCTGATTGGTTAGAGCGGATTTCTTTGTAAACGTTACATAACTGATATTATTTTCATAAGTGAGGTGTGTATGGGGTTTATAGACCACGGACACATTGTTAACATGATAAGAGTATCTTTTAAATTATCTGACTTCATTAACATACTGGGTTTTTTTACTGCACGAAGAAAAATGCTTTTTTTTAAGAGAGATTTTTATATTATTTGGAACTTTAATGGGGTTTCACGGACTAATGAAAGGGGAGTCTCTTTTTTATTCATAAAAATGCGGTTTTCCTGATGAGACCAGTAGGCCTATTCATCAAATAAGTAGAAAATCATTTTGATTTTGGCTAATTGTTCTTGATTGTGACGGAAAAGTTATTGCAATTTATATAATTTATCTACGATTCCTTCTCTTATTGAACTTATTGTATTTTATTTTCCTAATCGCAGCAATAAAAAATACAGTTGTCATATAAACATATAATTAAAAAAATAAAAGAAGCACAAGTGGCTTCATGGCCCCATTCAGCTTTGTAAACATAACAATGCTGATCTTCCATGGGGTCCAGAAATTACAGAAATTCGAAAGAAAAAAAAAACAACAACAGCAACAAAACAATGATGTCAAACTATAAATATAAAAATGAAAAAGAGTATAATGATAAAGACACAGTTAAAATGTGTTATATAAAGTAGGCAGTCTTACATGTTCTCCTGACCGAAGTAACAAAATATATATGTGAATACAAGTCATAATTTAAAAATGATCGGTTATGACTTTATTACATAATAATTGTTTGGAAACAAACGATAATAACCTATTATGATATAGGTGCATGAGCCCCCAATTAAATACCATAATACTATTTCAAGATTAAGATCAATTCAGATGGTCATGAAATTGATAGGTTGGGGTGGGGGGGGGGGGGGGGGGTAACAGTCTAAAGACTATATATCACCCCATAAGCACACATGTCTGTATTTCATGAAAATCATTGTATTCATGTGTTTTGGTTGTTTTGGTTTTTCGGCTTTCAATTGAAATATTTACGCCACTTACGGTGAGACTTTTGTGTGAGTAATACGTGCGCATTATCGCTTTTAGCAGATTTTGACGGTAAAATAGGCGAACATGCGGATGGAAAATTGGATATATCTCCAAAGGTTGCAGGAGGTTGCAGCTAATTTTGGTATTGATGTAAAGCATAAACTATAACAAAGACTCTCATTGTATTTTTAGCGCAGCAATCGGCAGCAATTTGGAAAATTTATGCGTATGAATAAAAAAATGCAATTTTCCCCCATTATTTAGTGGTTTCTCCCAAAATTACTTCCGAATGGATTAATTATTTGTCTTTAAATTCTATGGGCACTAAAAATGATCATTCTTAAACAAGTAAATTTAATTTTAAATATATTGAACGACCCATTTAGTAAAAAATCCTAAATAACGAAAATTTGTCATTTACGCATGGTGTACCACTAACAAGTCATTTTCTGGTCATTTCAAAGAAAAATAACCAACTAAAAATCAATTTCATGATGAAATATTTTATGGAGATGTTCTAGAGGGTGCTATCTTTGCTGAGAATAATAAAAAAACAAAATTGGTTAGGTGACCAGAAACCAGTTTTGGCGCACTTTTGCTGACGCCTGGCCCACTGTGCGCCGTCAGACTGCATCATCAACCCCAGCACCTACATCATCAGATCTTACTCGCGCATCTCGCGGCAGCCTCCAACTTCCTATCAGCACCCCCAACAGAACCCCCAACCCATCCAGACACGCAGTCGACAATATCCAACCTCGTTTCCATACCCGTCAGGCCCTCCACCTCCTTCACTTTCTCAGCAACGCTATCAAGACGCCACATCTGCCCCACCACCTGTCCAGCCACGCCGCAACTACCCACCTCCTATGAACCAACAGTACCGCAACCATTACCCTCCCATTACGCAACAAAGACCATCATACGCATCTGTCCTCGTCAACCCTCCCACATCATACAATCATACATCATGACAATGACAATTACTACACGATCGGATGTGAGAATTGTGGAGAAGAAAACCACCGAGCGAGAACATGTCGTCACGGAATTCAGCTCCAGTGTCGCTGCTGCATGCGATTTGGACACAAAGCTAAAACTTGTCCTTTTCTTTATTAGCACACAGGCCAAGAAGAGTGTGCCCATATAGCCTGTAATGAAGAACTGGATTACGAACATAACGAACATTATAATTACAATGAAGAATTTCCTTACGTAGATAATAATACCAAAATTAAAATTTCAAATAATGCAAATGCAATTAAAGAAAATGTACCTTGTAAGCCCAAATTGAATGAAAATTATGCATTACGTCACACACAAGACAGACCTCACAAACCTAACAACTTTAAATGTATCTCTTTAAATGCAAGAAGTGTTGCAAATAAAATTGAGGAAATTCAATCTATTATTGAAATCGAAAATCTTGATGTTTTTTTGTAGTACGGAAACACATTTATGTCAGGAAATTTTATCTTCAGAGATATTTCCCCAAAAGTTCAAGGTAGTACGAAAAGACAGGAATAGACACGGGGGAGGAAATCTTATTGCATATAATGATAATTTATCAGTACTCCATAAAGAAGATCTTGAGACTAACTGCGAAATTATTTGGTGTGAATTATTTTTTAAAGAAACAAAATCTATTTTTCTTGGAGTTTTTTATAGACCCCCAAACAGTAAAATAAAAAGTATTTATGAATTTGAGAAATCTATGTCATTGATAACTCATAATGGTAAAAAACTATGTAATGTAATTTTGACAGGGGATTTTAATTTTCCCAGTTTAAAATGGGTAAACGGATATAATGTTACATCAGAAAACTCTGAGTTAACAAAATATTTTATGTCGGTTATTGATAACAATTTCCTGTACCAGCATGTAAGTCAACCAACAAGAATTACCGAGACTTGCAATATACTAGATTTGTTATTTACTTCTTATCCGTCAGATGTGTGTAAAATTAATATATTTCCTGGTATAAGTGACCATGAGGCAATAAGTTTTATTATATCCGTTATCTAAGATTGTTTGCATTGAGAGTGTACACAAGGAGAAAAAGAATAGTTTAACTAAGAAAAACGTTTCTCAAGAAATAGTTCGTTTTTCTTCATGACGTCACGCATAGTACATTTTTTTCCCTAGGGAAAAACTGGACTATACGTTTTTCCGACCCCCCCCCCCACCCTATTCACGAGTTGCGCAACGCACAACGCGAGCGGTGCTACTCTGCTGCTTTTACCTGAATTCTCCACTGCATGCCGCGCGCATGCCACGGGAAACTTTCGGCGAGCTGCACTGACCAGGTGCGCAACAGCTGATTTTTGTTTGTAAACAGACAAAATGGCTGCCTCCACTAGTTGCCAGATTGATGGTAATAACGGAAGATTTCAGCAGTATAATGACGAGGAAATTGTGGATTTCATGAACTCGACTGACAGCGTTAATACTCAGAAACAAATTAAGTATGCTGTATCTATATTCTGTGAATTTTGTTCACAAATTGATGGTGTGAGTTGTGATGAGATCGACATCAAATCACTCGATTCAGCGCTCGCAAGATTTTTCGTCGGTGCTCGAACAAAAACGGGCGCTTTGTAAGTACTTGTACTTATTGGATCCAGAAGAAAGGTAAGCATAGAATATATAATTTTGTTCATTAAAAAAATTAAAAGGATAGTGGAAGGGATATAAAACAAATATACAATGACTCATTCTCAGAACAGGTTAAAACTATTCGCACTTAGGAACATCACATAGTACTATTCTCTCTCGGGCCGATGGCCCTCGAGAGAATAGTACTATGTGATGTTCCTTCGATGCGAATAGTTTTAACCAGATCCTCGATTGTCATTATATATTTGTATAATATATGTTGTATTGATAAAAGTGAATTAAAAAAACACGTATATTTTTATTCTAAAGCTAATTATGAAGATTTCCGAAACGATTTAAAAGATGTACCTTTATCTGAGAAATGCAAAAATGTTAATGTGAAAGAATATTGGCAGTTGATTAAATCCACAATAATGAAGATTCGTGATGAAATGTTCCTCATGGCTATTTAAGAAAAGGATCAAAACTTCCATGGGTAGATAAGGATCTAAGAAAATCAATGAGAAAAAGAAACCGAGCTTTTAAAAAAGCCAAAAAACAACTTATAATACCAATTGGGAAAAATACAAACAAATGAGAAAAGAAGTAAAAAAGAAAGTTAAATCAAATTATGTGAATTATTTACGAAACGATATATGCACTAGTCTTAAACATAACCCTAAACTTTTTTGGAATTTTATTAAATCCAGAAAATGTAATTGTGGTTCGATAGAATGCCTTAAGGTCAATGGTACAACTATTACTGAAGATCAACAAAAAGCTGATGTTTTAAACAAATAATTTAATCGGATTTTCAGTAATCGGGTTTCCGTTTCCCAGCCTGAATCAAACAGTCATGTCCCTATAATGGAGGATATTCAATGTACCGAAGCTGAAGTCTTAAAGTTGTTAAAGAATTTAGACATTTCAAAAGCGCAAGGACCCGATGAATTAGCCCCACGTTTGTTGAAAGAAGGTGCCGAACAATTTGCACCTGCTTTTTGTAAACTTTCTATTATGTCTTTGTCATCCGGTGTATTGGCAGCCGATTGGCAAAAAGCTAATATATGTCCACTGTATAAAAAAGGAAACAAACAGGACCCGGGTAATTATCGCCCTATATCTCTCACGTCAATTACATGTAAGATATTAGAACGTATAATTTGTAAACGCCTTATTGAACACTTTAATGAAAATAACACTTTATGTGACAATCAACATGGTTTTCGGGAAAAAGGAGTTGTGAAACACAACTTATTGAGGCAATAAATGATTGGAGTTATAATATGGAGTTTGGTTCAAGCGTCCACATTGCTTTCCTTGATTTTGCAAAGGCGTTTGATAGTGTAGCACTCACGTCCTTTTAAGAACAAAACTTGAAATGTATGGTATTAGATCTCAAAATTTAGAATGGAAAATGAATTTTTTACAATATAGATATCAAAGGGTAGTTATAAATGGTGCATGTTCTTCATGGATCAAAGTCAAATCAGGTGTTCCTCAAGGAACAATTTTAGGGCCGGTATTGTTTTTATGTTTCATTAATGATATGCCTATTAATATTTCATCAACTATTCGATTATATGCGGACGATTGTAAGATATTACAAAATGATTTAGAAGTTTTAAGTAAATGGTCTGAAACATGGGTGCTCTATTTTAATGTATCAAAGTGTAAAGTTATGAAAATGTCTCGAAAGCGTCACGATATAACTAGTCTCTTAATGGTCAGGAGTTAACAATTGTAAAGTCTGAAAAATACTTAGGTCTTGTAATAAATGATTCCTTAAATTGGAACGATCATTGTACTGACTTATATACAAAATGTAACAGGATCATGGGAATTATTAGGAGGAATTTTGTTAATTGTCCAAAGTCTATTTTGAAAAGTCTTTTTGAATCGTTAATTCGTTCACGTTTAGAATATTGTTGTACAGCATGGGATCCTTATAGAAACACACATAAAGAGCTGATTAAACGCATTTAGAAACGTTACGTAAGGATGATGTGTAAGGATTGGTCTACAAGTTATATTGTGTTATTACAAAATGTCAAACTGAATTTATTAGAAAATAGAAGAAAGTATCATAGACTCGTTTTATATTATAAGATTGTAAATAAATTGATTAATGTAGGAGAAGTAACTAGGTGCACACGAGCGAATAGAAAAGGAAGAAATGATCATGCTTTAAAGATGCTCGTTCCACATGCCAGAACAGTCAATTATATGAAATCTTTTTATCCTCAAACAATTAATGAATGGAACCAACTCCCGTAAACAGTAGTAAACAGTTAATCACTTGAAACCTTTAAATCAGCTGTGGTAAAACATCTCAAACTAGATTTCTGAACATTATTTTAATTTGTAACGGAATTTCTTTTGTTGTATTTAATTTAAACTATAATTTATGCCATGATTAGTTATTTTATGTATCAATATTTACTGTGTAATTATGTGTGTCATTTTATTGTCCATATCTGGGTTGCAAACCTGTATGGGTTTTTCTAAACCTTTTTTTTGCAACCCAAGACATGTTTTTATTTTGTCTGAATAAATTCAAATCAAATCAAGATCAGTTGCAGATATGTGCAAAGTTTCATAAAATAATTCACAGTCAAATGGACAAAAACTTACAATTAAAATATGCTAAATTTCACTTTTGTTTGGCTTTTCTTTAAACCTCTGTACATAAAGTCAATGGAGGAGGAAATCAATACCTGACAAATGTTAAATTCGGCCAATTTCATTGATGATTATTGTTAATACTTCTGTGAGTTATGTCACGAAACTTGGCACACAGCTTTTAACTGATCTCTAACTAACAGGATCTTGATTCAAATTACGTATTCGAAAAGTCACTGAACCATGACGAAGCCCTAAACTTTCTTCTCATTTGCATGATTTTCTTGTATCTTGTGCCCACTGAGGCGTGAAACATCGGGATTTTTGTGAAAATAAAATAAAAAGTACTCCCCCAAAAGAATTGTTTTATTCAATCAAAGTAAGAATTTGAATTTTAGTCCATACGTAAGAAAAAAGCTTTTCCAGTCTCACATGCTCACTGAAGCTCACTATTGACACGTACCCAAAGAATATAGATACAACCCAAAACATGTTATTGGGATGCTTTCTAGTGCATAAAATTACTGCAATGCATTTTCGTAATTCTAAAATGGCCTATTTTTTGGTTGTTTGATGGGTTCATTCAACCGTGAATGAATGGATATTGGTTGCATACACTTCCAAAACAGGAATTCAATCATGTTTGATCAATTATACCATGGCAAAGAAGTAAAAATCAGAATTTGGGCTATTTTTGCTGCATGCTTACTCAACCGTAAAATTTGGTGCAAATTTCGTTTCCGTATATTGGGAAGCACGTTTTGCATACATTCTAACGTGTAAAATGTTTAAAATCTGAAAATGGGTCCGTTATCATTGAATCAAAGTTGCTATTTTAGGCTTGCGAACTTCAAAAAATTACATTTTTGCATTTAACCATTGCTCACTGAAGCATGACTGATTTTTCCTAAAATTCGCTCCCATTGTGGTTAATTAAATTCCCTACATGGTCATATAATTAGATTTTTTAAATTCCTCCTGGTTCAAAAATTATTGATATCTGAAATAGGGTAATTTTCTTTTTGTGGTGTATTTAGATCCTAGCACATTCACATGTGAAGAGACATTACGCTTCCTTTCTTGTTGTTCCATATTTGGCAATAAACCTGCGTCGGAATGCGTATACAACTGAGAATATGCCAGCTGCTTAGATTGGGAATTGCTTGGAGTGTTTAACATGCTTTGCCCATGAGTTTCCCATGTATCTAGTTGAGGTGGGTGCTAAGACCCAGTATTTTTGTGATTGGGATGTCACATTTGGATCATACCTTTGTGTGTTTGGGTCGGAACATTGTCCTGTGAACAATGGATCAGCACCAGTGTTCATATTTTGCTGTGCAGGAGCCATACCATGTTGAACAAGAACAATACCATGTGATGATGATGACGGATGATTGGGTTGTAATCTTTGATTCTGGAACCGCGATCCTTGAGGACCGAATTGGTATGACGGAGTAAAACCCCACTGAGTTCCAAATTTAGGGGGTATAACTGGAATCCCTTGATATCTAGATGGTAACGGATCTTGACTGGAACATGATGCAGCATATTGATGAGAGGCTGTGTTATGTGATGGATGATAATGTACATGGCTAGGGTAAGGTTGTTGGTTTGAGTAATCCATTGGTTGTGCCTGTAGAGGCATGATCGTTGCAATGTTAGGCAATTCCAGTGAATTTCTTTGTCTTACAGCCATACCAGATCTAGACGGTGGATCTGATTTGTGTATAAGAAATAAGGGATATAATGATATGTTCAAACAGTGGAACTATGTTTTCAAAGAAAATAGATACATATGTAGGTGTTCCAATGCAAATCTACAGACAGATTTGCAAATAATGTTCATGGTCATAATATATAAACCCCTCACAAAAAGTTTCGCAAATCGACTTTGGGCCATGATAACTGTTCAGGTACGCTTTAGTTATTCCTGATATTCATACCATTGGAAAGATAATTTATTCCCCTTTTTATTGACATCCTACTTGCAATGATCATGTCATGCTTCAATGAACAGAATATCAGAATATGGAGAAAAGTAAAAAGCCAAATGTTGCAAAATGCATTTATCAAAGCGAAGTTCCGCAACTCGACTTTAGGCTCTGATAACTTATGGGGTATTTTCTAATTTTTATTGAACTTTTGACCATTGTCAAGATAATTTATTCCTGTTTTTAGTGATACCCTGATTGTAACGATAGTGTTGTTCCTGCATTGACAGAACACCTAAATGTTAGGACAAGTTAGAGCAAAAAGTATGATTTCATGCATAAATTAGCATAATTAATTCATATTAAAAAAATTCTTATTATTTTGGAAAAATTAACAGCGCAGTCTTGTAGATTACATGGCTCACTACCATCGTGCAAATTTTCGGCGCGGTCGCGCGATCGGCGGCCGAGATCTTAGGGGGGGGGGCCATCATAGCCCCCCCCCCCCCCCCCCCAGTCTTGACAGCTACCAAAACACCCCAGTCTGATTAGGGTTAACCCCACTTGGTCAATTCCTGTAACAGACTCGTAATAGACCCAATACACATTTGGGAATTATACCAACAAAAAAAACAACAGTAGATGAATTTGCAATTTGACCAAGTGGTCATTAGACCACATTAGAATTAGATCAATTATATTATAGACTGAGGGAAATTAGAACAAATGGGTTTGCCCATATGGTATTAGACAATCAGAGCATTAGACTAACTTGCTGTTAGAACAAGTGAATATAAACGAGAGACATTACCTGCTGGTAAAAACCTATCTGCTACATTCCTAAGGTTAGACTCCACCAGTGCTCTTCTCAAACGACAATGTTGGTCATCTCCTCCTGTACGGTCTTGCCATTCCTCAATCATATGCCTTGTCCCATGTGATGTTACTCTACCATCCATTCTGTTTGTTGCAAGATGCATCTTGATACTGGCTTTAGTAGTTCCAAGGTAGTGTCCTAACAATGAAATTTTGGTTTCATCTGGTATTGCCCAAGCTATATTAAGAATAGTGAGAGAGTCGATACCCGAAGGTGAGCTGATTGGGGAAAAACGTGAAAGAAAGATTGGAAAATAAGATAAGAATTTAGGTTATGGCTAAGTACTCATGTACATAATGCTCTCTTGTGCTAGGACTGAACAACTACAAATTTATACAGAGACAAGACAAATTATGCCTGAAATGTCTGAAATTATAATTGTGTTATGATAAAAAAAAAATTAATGTGAAAAGTTACTCTAAATGTGTTATTGATGGTTAAATGGTGATCAATATTAACCACTTGACTGCTGCATGATGCTAATCCAGCATGGCACTGGTGCATCAAAATAGACAAAGCTGACACAATTTAGCATGATCATGTAATATTACGTAGTCCGCGCATAGTGTACAAATGCCAAGGACGTAATATTAAGTGGTCCGCAGCCAAGTGGTTAAAAGGTCAATGATTTGTTTGGAATATGAGCAAGGTGTTGAGAACTTTAAAACAAAGAACATTTTAGATAAAAATCACCAACATTTTGCGCATGCTATAACTTATTTCATTCATGTTTTTTTAATTTCTGGTTATTCTCATTACTTATAATTTCATCAGCTAAGGAAGAACAGTTTTTATTGACAAGATAAAAGTTGCAGTGTATGTATCAAGCAAATAGAAAGTATTTGATGGAGAGTAGTGGAAGATAGTTATTCCTATTTCAAATTTTGAGCTAAAAAAACAACCAAGGAGATGCAGTCCACTCCC
>CALNVZ010000769.1:8626-22151 GCA_940671915.1 Paracentrotus lividus
AATTCCAATTAGAGACTGTTTAATATATATAATAATCGTACAAATCTCTATAAATACCTTAGTTGAAAAAAAAATACATAACATTATCTACCTTTCAAATCATAGATTGTTTATTATTGTAATAACAATAACTACTCAACATAATATTTTTGTAGTTACTACAATATATTAAACTTTTCAATTAATGAAAATTATTTAAATGATGGTTACATTAATCAGAATGAAACAAAAATGCTGTTACGATAATGAAAGATACCAGACAATGAAATGTGTACGTGACCCAAATCCGGTGAAAGAGTCATGATGATTACCACTGGCCGAAAAAAAAATGTTAAGAGATATGTTAAGAACAGAAAAAGAGATAAATGGAAACAGAGAGAAACTATAAATCAGACATGTCAGAGAGCATAGAGAGAGTGTGTGTGTGTGGGGGCGGCGGGCAGACGCAAATATCGAAAAAGTACATAAAAAAAAGTATGCACGAGGGGGCAGAACGCGTGGCAAGACAAAATGGAACAATTAATGACTAACCGATATGATAAAAATCATTAAAATATCTATTTAAATGGGCCACAAGACGCAGGTACGGATATTTACTCTGCCCTCATAATACTTAATGCCCCCAATGCAGCTCAGCTGTTGTACATTGTTTTTTCGCAATTTTTTACAAATTTAAACACGATTAGTCCTACGAATGAAAATCCCCTCTGACGTCATCATTTTGAATAATGTCCAATTGGTAGTTTGAAACGATTTCTAACAGTGATAAATTGAGCAGTTTATAGGGAAATTTATTGTTGCCGCACTATTGATGTTTGGCCATAATCATAATCTTAAGTTAGTGTTAAATCGTGATTTAACTGTAACAAAGTGCATTAAGAATTCAACGCATCCATTATGTTATTGAGAAACACGTCAATGCCATTTTACCAGAAAAAAACTATTAACATTATTACGTGGAAATTATTAGTTTAAATGGGAAATGTTTGAACCAATCATGAAAAGTTTTGTTCATTATTACTTATCCAACTATTATTCATTTTTTATTTGTTAATTTATTTATCTATTTATTTTTTTATTTTTTTGTACAAGGGAGCAGCGGAGTGTTTTAGATTTGGATTTTTTCGGGGAAGTCGAGAACATGTGAAAAAAAAAAAACTTCCTGCATTGTGCATAGTTTGAAGGTCATTGTCCATTTTTTTTTAAATACATGTCTACTGAAAAGAATGAAACCACCCCTCCCCCGGCCTCCCGTACCGTCTATGAAAAAAGAGAAAGAGGTGTGTCAACATCAATGCAGTCTACGCCCGGGTGTGATCGAACCCAAGATCCTTTGGTTTTTGCACAGACCGACGACAGAAGCCAACTTCACTCCCTAAAATAATTGTCCTTAATATTAATTCTAAAATTTCTACCTCTGTTAACCATAATATGCGTATCTCACAATCGCTGGAGACGTCCTCTGCGAACTCGGACATTCACACCGTCTACTGATTACTTCTTTTTTCTGTCCGGGAGGACGTCTCCGATACCCTTTTCAGTCTTAGAGAAGTCTCCGATACTTTTCGTTTCCGTCTGTGAGACGTCTCCGATGTTTGCTTTTCCCCTTCGCGGAACAGGTCTCTGAGATGTCTCCGCGACAAGTTTCAAACCCATCTCACAGTATTGTAGTCCGAACTGTCTCAAATTTGTCCATTTGCAACTGAGATACCCCCATAAGCTACCGCAAGGCACAAGTTTATGATGGTACATGCAGGTAATATGGGCCAGCAGGTAAATGGGCCACCTGAAGCAAATCATGTTTGGTGACGTTTCGACCGGTGACCGGTTGACCGTGTGATCACCATAATGTTGTTCATATGAACTGATACGCAAATTTATCGTCTGTTGAGAGCATCTTGATGCCGGAAATTTCTCTGAGAAAACTGCTGGAAAACCAACAAGGTAGGTAAAACTTACGGCATTTTTACCCTTGATGTAAAATTTGATATTTCACACAATGGGGATGGTTGAAAGATGTTTGAGGGGTACACTCATATGTTTTGTATATTTGTAAGCTTATAGTTTCATTTTGATCATACAGCGTGTACAGGTCAATTTGTTTTATTGAAGGGTGCAATGTGGCATTATAATGCTTGCCCTGACACAGCAACATTAGCTGCAGGTAATATGGGACATCGCCAAAATGGCGGAAGTGATTACTGTACTAGTATTGATTAGGCATCAATCTCTTTGCTACGATTTTTTGGGGATATTCACATGTATATGACTAATATAAAGATATACTAATTGTTAGACACTAATATTGACTTGTATATGAAAATATATTTTAAAAATATCAATAAACGGAAAATAATTATACAAAATACATAACAATGAAATATATAGTCAAAGGATTTACTGAAGGCGTCTTATAATTCAAATATATCTTAAAGTTAATGATTTTCAACATTTTAAGCAAATTCCAAACATGGTAGAGTCATCTTGTAGTTTTTTTTTAAAACATACATTAAATACATGTGCCCATATACTGCACAGCATGGCTAATATGGGCACTTTGGTAATACGTTAACATTTGAATATTGCAGACAGGGGGCGTGGTGATAATTGTTTTCATTTCACATAAAGTAGGCAGTAGGTATTGATTCATAAACAAAGAATGACTGTGTGTCATTTCGAATTTTATGCAATTAGGCAAATGAGCTTAGGGCCATATAACCGCATACCCTATTCATTTCATTCATGATATCTAAGATAGAGAAAAACCCCATTCTTGATTGTATTTAGTCATCTGGGAAACACAAAATAACGTATTACAGCAGTTTAAGCTTTCTGTTTATCTGACGTAACATATCGCCGCTATTTTCATTACTCTAAAATTGACATGCACGCTTACTGGAAGTGATCAGAAAAATACACAAATGATTACAGGAAAACAGACAAAAAAGGAGGCATATCCTTTAGCCCCAAGAGGTACTTTTTAGTGTCCACATTGTTGAATAGAGGGACTGAATCATGCTGCATGACCAATATATCGCGTATAGTTTCACTCTAGTTCGAGTCGCGGATGTACCGGTATTATTCTGCTATTTCAGAAGACAAATCGAGGCTGATGTTCCGGGATAAAATTGGCAATGAATTTCGCATTGCAACTATACCGGGCTTTTTCAATTTGCAAATATGAAAATGAATAGATTGTTCATAGTTGAGAAACATAGCTGAGAAAAAGGGCGTCCAATAGTCATCACTAAACATTGAACTCTTAAACTTGTATAATGATTTATTGATAATTATACAAAGGCACGCCCAATCGTTTTTGTATGTGTTATTAGATTTATATTTACAATAAATAAATAATTTCAATTCATTAATTATTCAAATGGAATAAAAAATAGTTTCAATGCCATAACGTTTAGAACTAAACCTCAAATAAAGTCCAAAAGATAGAAGAAGAAGTTACCACGAAACTGGATTGAGATCGCCCATTACTACAAACTGGCCAAATATAAAGGTACATGTGTAACGAGACCCAGTGTTTAAACAATATCTTGATTAAGGTTTGTAGAATTATTGATGGTAGTGACCCCACATGTAATGGTGTTTGGCCTGCATTCTACCCGGTGAGCTACCCGTTGATATTTCTTACCTTTCCACGTGCAAGGCTGATATTGATACGCGGGCAAAGTGTAATAAGTACAAAAAAAAGAAGAAGAAGAAGAAATAGAAAAAAAAATGTTGGTGTTTGTTGTTGTATGTTTCTTTGTCTTTGATGTCTTCTTTTTAATTTTTACTCCTTTTCTTTGCAAAGGGGGGGGGGTATTGGTATTTTTGTTTCAAGAATTTGTTTCATAGATGTAGCCTAAAAAGTTCAGTTGAAATATAATTTGTGCACTTGGAGGCTGCTTTTCTGGTTTGCTTGTAACTTTTGAGACATATCATTTTCATCATCATCATCCCGTCAAATTCTTTTGCAAAGCGGGGGGGGGGGGAGTATTTGGTATTTATTTGTTCTAAGATTTTGTTCATAATGTAGCCTAAAAAAGTTCAGTTGAAATAAAAATTTGTGGCACTTGGGAGGCATGTTCTTGGTTGCTTGTAACTTTTATGAGGACATATCATTTTCATCATCATTCATTCACCGTTCACCATCATCGCCAGTTGTCATTCATCAATCATTCCATCATCATTTCATCATCATCAATCATCATCATCATCACTGTCAACCGGCCATATTATTTTATCATATTAGATTTTGTTTGTAATAACTATTTACCATTCTGCAGAATAAATGGTATTAATCTTTTTATGAGTTTTATTAAAGACCGTCATGCTCTCAAGCATTTAACTTACTTGAGAGTTCCTTCTTCGACAAATTGATCGTATTTTTTTTTTGCGTAGTAATCTTTAAATATTTGACATTTATCATTTAAATTTATTAAAGATAATATTTGTAATAAAATGTAGTCTTATTTACGACAGAAAAATTCATTATTATATCATTTTAACTTTGTCATGAAGAACCATGGTGTACTTCTATGAATGCAGGAAAAAAAAATCAAATCCAAATAAACTCAAAGTGATCCAATACACCAAATAATGTGAAAGTACTATGCGTGGGTGTATTTAGTCTAATCATAGCAACAAGAATAAGTGTTCAATGTATAAAGAACAAGACGTGCCAAGAAAACGTGATAGGGAAAAAACCGTAGGAAGATTCGGGAAACGCAGTGGTGGAGCTTTTAAGTTCTTCCTCAGGCTATTACACGCTAGTCTATTCTTATCATTAGAACAAAAAAAAAAAGAAAAAAAAAAGGAAGAAAAGGTAGTGATCCTTGAACCTCTAAGCACAGAGTACAACAATGCCCACAACTGCATGATCTGCAGGCTTGTAGCTTAAGTTTTATTATTTATTTTTTTAATTTTTAGGGGCGGACAGCGGGCGGATACAAGACGTTGTGATTGCCAGAGCGTCCCTAGGCATCATGGCCTGCCCTGCAATGTAAATAACACAGTTTAAGCGCAGTAAATATTTCCCCATGCCTTTTTGATTTTAACTAACAATAACCCAATTCTCATTTTGAAAAAATACAAGCAAAACCAGTTAAGTTCAATTCTCAGAGAAATATGGAAACAAGTTTCAATGATTCTTATTCACTGATAATTCCAAACCTCCCAAAATAACATGAAAACTTTCAATTCACCAAAATGCATAAGAGGCGGATTAGGAATGATGTCATACTCCGAGAACTACCCAATGGCCTCGAGTATCTTGCTAGTCAGTGTCAGAGAACTAGGAGGGCTATTTAGTTTCGTTGGTCGATCAAATCCCTTCACAAAATTTCCCCTGCAAGACAAATAATAAGTTTGTGACCTAATGCAATGTCGATATGTTGAATATAAATGAGAGCAAATACCATAAACATCCAGTTTCTTACATTCTAATTCAAGCATACATGTCTGCCCTCAAAAGAAAGCTAAAGGAATTACGTTTACTGTTTCGGGGAAGGGGATGAGCGCAAGCCAATCTGGTCCCCGACGCAAGTGAGTTAAAAGAAACATTTGAAAGCCGATGTCATTGTCCCCCGCAAAAACCAACAAACAGCAAACAAACCACAAACAAAACAAACAACAACGCAAAAACAAAACAAAATAAACAACCAAAGCAAAACAAATCAAAGCAAAACAATTAAAAAAAAAGAAAAAAAAATGTTTTTTAATGTTTGTTTTTGTTTTCTCTTTCCGTTTTTGCACCCCGAATAGGAGCCATCCCAAAATTATCAAATATACGGTGATCGATGTGATCGTTAAGATATTTACTCTGGTATTTCCCCCGTGCCATTGCTAATTACACATCCAGTTATATCAAGTTTACCTTATATATAGGCAATTCAATTTCCAGTCAATCATTGTTTTCTTCAATGAACGACACTATTAACTAACATTTGAACAGCCGATCAAGGGGTTCCTAAATCGGTTATATCTCTCTCTCTATATATGAGCCTCTATATGTTTATCTACGTATCTCCTCCTATTATCGAACTCTCTCTCTACTGGACGAGCTCTTATATCTATATGGAGCCTATCGCCATCCTGAGGGGCTAATTTGATGAGTCTCCCACTATATCTATCTCTATATATCTCTTATGGTCTATTATATCTATTTATCTACATGACTATGTCTCTATATCTATCTCTATCTATACTCATATCTATCTATATATCTCTCATCTATGAGCCTTATATCTATATTTATGCACGTGGTCATATATATATGAGGGCTAAGCGAATATAACTAAAATTATGTATCTATATGCATTATCTATATCTCTCTCTCTGTCATCTCTCTCTATCTCTAATATCAGCTTTATCTATTGATATCTATATATCTCCATTATCTCTCTATCTTAATGCTAAGTTGATGAGAAACTTAATTATTAAAGGGAAACGTGTTTTAATACCACATAGTTAAAAACCTCAAATAGATTAAACCCTTAACAATAAATGTCCGTGGTTATTCCTATGGTATTCGAATGTCCTGTGGTATTCATATGTATTTCTGAATGTCCATGCTGGTATTCCTGTGGGTATTTCTATGGTACAATAAAATTTACCGATAGAAAGTACCAAGGGAAAATACCACACAGGAAAAGGGACCATAAGAATACCATACAGCAGTGCTGTGTATTTGCACAAATACCATATGTATGGTATTTGCTGTATGGTTTTGGCACAAATACCATATGTATGTATTACTGTATGTTTTTTTTTGCACAAATACCATATTATGGTATTGCTGTATTTTGTTTGGCACAAATACCCATAGTAGCTATTGCGTGTATGTTTTTTTGAAACAAAAATACCATATGTTGTATTGCTGTATGGTTTTTTTGCACAACTACCATATGTATGGTATTGCTGTATGCGTTTTCTTTGGTAACAAATACCCTATGCATGCGTATTTGCGTATGTTTTTGACACAAATACCATGTATGGTATTGCTGTTTTGTTTTTTGTGCAACAAATACCATACCGTATGGTATTGTCGTATGGTTCTTTGTAGCAGAAATACCATATGTATGGTATGCTGTTATTGTTTTTGGCACAAATACCATTTATGTATGGTAGTAGCAGCCGTTACCATACAGGCAGACCACAATCACTACATACAGCAGCACCATACACGTACCATACAGCAGTACCACCACAGTATTACCATACAGCAGACCATACAGAAGTACCATACAGCATACCATACAGCAGTACCCACACATCAGTACCACCTCAGTACCACACAGTAGTTAGCATACAGCAGCTACATACAGCAAGTACCATACAATAGTACTATACAGCAGAACCATACAGCAGTACCATACCAGCAGTACCATACAGTAGTACCATACAGCCACTACCATACAGCCAGTACCAATACAACAGTAACCATACAGTAGTACCATACAGCATACCATCTACAGCAGTACCATTACAGTAGTACCATACCAAGCAGAACCATTACAGCAGTACCCACACAACAGTACCTACAGCAGTACCATACAGCAGTACAACAGCAGTACCATACATCAGTACCATGAAGCAGTACCATACATCCAGTACCCATACAGCAGATCATACAGTAGTTAATGTAGCTTTAGCGTATTCATGTTGAAACTTTAGCAAAATACAGGCCTAATTTCTCATAAGTGAAAAATGTCAGCCATGGCAAAATATTACATTCATGTTAGTACCCACACCAGTTAAATACCACACAGCAGTACCATACAGCAGTACATACCAGTAGTACCATGAAGCAGATACCAACAGCAGTACCACACAGCAGATCATACAGTAGTATGTAGCTTAGGTATGTCATTGTTGAAACTTTAGAAAATACAGTCTAATTTCTCAATAAAGAAAATGACAGCCATTGTCCAGATATAATTTTCCTGCTCAAAATTTTTTGTTGATGTAGAAAGTTTCCATGAACGTTAAATCTGCTTACACTCAAACGTCACATGGAGCGATGAAATGCACATGTTTTTGTTGTGTTGTTTTTTTTTACATAGCGTTTAAGTTTGAAGCATGTTTCTGACGGTAGAGATGGGAAGCCTCTGTTCCAAATGCCGCTGTGTACAATTGTCCCGGTCCCCCCCCCCTACCGTCAGGCGGCGATGTGCATGTGATGACGCGTGGTGGGAGGGGAGAACGCGGAAACCCCGGAATGGGAAAATTTATAGACTCTAAACAGAATAAGGCGTCCTAAATATTTGTGTGTACCCAAAATTCGAAATAGAATGATCTATTTCACTTATAATACAGAAACTAATGACAATTTTTAAGAATATAACGTCTGGAACAAATAAAACATATTCCACAAAAAAACATTATATCCGACCTGAAGGCCATAGTTTAATGCTTAAATCATTGTATTGTTATTTTTTGTAAGCCGCGAATGCCGACTGAAATTGCTTATAATAACATTATCCTTTTTATCACTAGCTGATAATCACTACCCTTAAAGAAAGACAATTCCGAAGCCGAGTGAAAATCTTCATCATTAATCAACGTTTTACAAAATATATATTAACTAATTGCTGAACGCTTGTTAAAAATCCGAGGGAAACTCCCCCTGCGTTGCCCGAAAATTTTGCTTTTAATGACCTGAAACTTGGTACATTTTACGCACACTGTGGCCTCCTCGTCTATTATATGCTACACGATTTATGTTAAGCCTCTGAAAATCGAGGGTGGACGATCCCCTCCAAAAAACAAAATCAGGGGGTGGAACTCGATCCGTTCCCCCGTCCACCCGGGATCGCCCCAATACCTACCGTTGTGTGGTATTGCCAAAATTATATTTTTTCTAAGGATAGTTTCTTACAGGAATGACTAAGTGGTTTTTGACCAAGTCGACTTAGATTAACGAAATGGACGAATTAATTAGACCAAATGGTTAATTGACAAACTGATTTGAAAACAAACATTCCAACACGGGATGACACCAAACGGGCATTAGTCAAAAGTGGATTTATGTAGTTTAACTGCTGAAAGTTTGCGTAGTCGTATGGTATTCGTGTGACTTCATGCTGCTTCTCTACTGGTAATTAGGCTCATGCATTCAATGTTTTGTATGCACAAATCAGTATTTTTGCTGAAGCTTACCTACTATTAACTAGAATTCACGCATATTAATATTTTCTTTAGGGAAATATATTCCTAAACACAAAACTAACAACAGGCGCATAGGTTTTTGACAATGCATATTATCAAGAAATATAGAAAATAAACTAACTGTGACCAAAATATTTTTCTGCTAGATAGTGGTATATTATTAACAGGTTATGGCATCCTCGGGGGTGTCCAAGTTATGAAGTTCTGAAGTTCTCTAGTAAGTGATATAAATTATAAAAAAAAAAACAAGAATAACAAACTTGAGGCTCTGATTACAGTTTGACAAACAAGACATTATATGATATAACAGAACGGTAACTAACTATGTTTTTCGGAAAAATTTATCAATTTTTATTGATTTCCAAAAGCTATTAGACAGATATGTTCAAAGTAGGAATTTTCAGCTGTCGAGATTATGTATGTTATACCCTTTTTGATATGAATGCATAATAATCGACAATACATTCAAAGGTATAACAATTCTGATACTTAGAGACTTATCAACGAGGCTTTGTCTTTGCTAATTTTATCATTTCATAGTCCAGTCTACTCCCTATTTACTAAACTGTTGCATTAAAAGAACGTAATGGTCACTCTCTTCATATTTACTTTTTCTTTCAGTAAAGTAATATAAATTATTTAAAAAAACAACAACAACCACGAATAAAAACTTGAGGCTCTGGTATCTCACTTTGCGGAGACGTCTTCGCGATTAATTTTTTTTCGCGACGGACAGAATGACTTGTATTAAAAACGTCTCCAATATCGCGGAGACGTCTCCGCCACAATTTATGAAAAAAATCCGTCTCCGAGATTTTTAGGAGACGTCTCCGAGGACGTCTCGGATACGTTTCTAATATTATTTATCCATCGCGGAGACGAAATTTCTATTCTGTCGTGGAGACGTCTCCGCGAAGTGAGGGATACCACCCTAAAATTTTCATGTCGGAGGTTATAGATGTGTTACCTTTTTGTTTGTAAAGCATATAATGAAAATACATCAAAGTTATGATGCTTGAGCTAAGGGTGCTATCTACACTTCGCGGAGACGTCTCCGCGACAGAATAGGAATCTTGTCTCCCGACGGATAAATAAGTATTAGAGACGTCTCCGAGACGTCTCCTGAATTTCGGAGACAGGATTTTTTTTTTATAAATTGTCCGCGAGACGTCTTTAATACTAGCTCCATGGTTCAGAGGTTTCTGATTATGTTTTAATTATGTTCACAGGACAGCAACAAATTCCGGGACAATTGTAATGCTTTTTATGTAATTTGCAGGGGCCACGGAGCCTGGAGGGCTTCGTCACGACGTGTACAAAACGCGAAAAATGACCATACATTTGTGATTTTTAGTCTGTTCAGCCCCCCCTCCCCCCACTTCCCCTCCCACTTGCCGCTCAGACCCCCCACTTCCAAAAAACGCTCCCGCCCCTGATGGTTATTTAATAGCTTGGTGTTGATTCAGCGGAAATCTGCTTTACCTGTAACCGAGTCTATACGGAGTTACTTTAACAGAAACAGGGGCAATTGTAACAGCTTGTTACAATTGCCCCTGGCAGAGGGTGACCATATTTGAGAGATTTTTTTCTATCTAGGCTTCGGTATTCGGTCGTTGAAAATTTTAGCAAAATATGGCCTAAGAACATAATTTCTAAATATACAAAAATGACAGCCGTAAGCTCATCCACATATTTGTCCAGAAGAAAACAATGGTAATGTGAAATATTACTTTTATGCTCAAAAAAACGGTTTTTCCGCTGTAGAAAGTTCCACGAACCGTTAAATCTGCTAACACTTTCATTACAGCATGTGAGACGATTTAAATGCGCATGTTCTCTACAAATTTTAAGTTTATAGCGTGTTTCTGCTAGAATGGGAGTTCTCGTTACAATTGCCCCGTGTTACAATTGTCCCCGGTCTCCCCTACTTCCCCAAATTCCGCTGTAATGAAAAAGCCCTTCAGAAAAAACCCAAACGCGTGACAAAAAAACATGGTCATTATTTTTTTCTCCCCTTATTCAAATTAAGACCGAACATTCCGGTCATGCACGAATAAATCTCCATTGTCAGTGACTATATGTGTGTGTGTGTGTTGGGGGGGGGGGGACACTAACATCTAAAACAGGCATAGAAAAGTCAAAATTGATTCAATTGATTTTTTTGATACATACGATGTTGTTAATTATTTGATTATTTATTTTGTTAAATTTTGAAAAACATGAAGAAAATCAATAAAGTAATCTGAATCTTGAATCTTGAATCTTGATGTTATATTGATCAATAAGCTAATAACATAATTACATCAAAAACAAACATGAGAAAAATAAATAACTTGTTTCAATTGCAAATTGAAAAATCTAAAACAGGCATAGAAAGTCAATTGAATTCATTTAACATTAAACAGAAATAATTCAGTCATTATTGTTCATAATTTTTTGTTAAAAATTATATGAAAAAATAAACAAACAGACAAACAGCTTTAGCTAATATCATAATTATATTCAAAAACAAAAACATGAGAAAAATATAATAACCTGTTTCAATTGCAAATTGAAATTTGAAACTCAAAAAAATTCACATGCGTATGTTTTCACTTGATTAACAGTTATATCTCCAGAACATTTGTGATCACTACACAAATTCAAAACCACGAACGGTTCAAAACACAGGTATTGAATAGACTGTGAACATTTACATTCTGTCAATCAGTATTTTTTCTTTGTCTTTTAAAAAAAGTTATATAGATCTATAAAAAGTATATGTGTATATTATTAGTCATTCTGTTCACTTCTGATCTAGTAAATTGCAGGTCATTAATTTGAGAACTGATGAAAATTCACAACTTTTTCCAATATCATATTGAATATACAAAATCACAGCATTTTTTTTATTTTTTTTTTTATTAAGTCTTATCTTTTTCCTGTTCCTAATATCAATTTCCATGAAAAATATCATATGACATAGAGTGAATTGAGATGAATGAAAAACTGAAAATGAAAAAGCTACTCATTGGCACGAAACTCAGCTTCAAATTCAATTTTAACTTCAAAATCAATCCAAAACATGATCATAGAATTTCATTTAACATTAAAGCAGCAATAATTCAGTCATTATTGGTTCATAATTTTTTTCTCTTATTTTTTCGTTAACAGTTCTATGATAAAATAACAAACAAAACAGCTCTTTAATTTTATTATAAAATATTAAATTCAGTTCCTCGCAGACAAAGTAAGAATTTATTTTAAGTTTCGTTCGGTTGAGTGAACAAAATAAATTGATCTAAATTCACTTCAAATTCAATTTTGACATATGATTACTGACAGATTACTTATCTTCATAGTTTATCCATTGAGGATGAGGACCTGCTCCAGATACTTGCTTCCTTGTCTGAATAAAGATTTTTTGTGCCATTTATGCGTATTCTCGTTGACAAGTTTTGGTCTTTGCGAAGCTTTGTAGGCTATGTAGCAAGTCGACCACGTTCGCGTTTCATGACGGGCGGAAGGTCCGTTCTAATGGTGACGCGTGCGAACTGCTGATCTTTGTGTCGTCGTCGTCGAAGTCATGATCGAAGCCTGGACGGCCTGCGATGTCGTCTGGCCGGACATAGCTGTAGCCTGGGGGTGGGGTGTTGGCTCGTGGTGGGTACTTCAGTGGACTTTGGGCGAAGTCTCCGAGTTTGCTCAAAAGCGTTAAGAAGCCTATCACGATCGGCGATTAACACAAATCGAATAATTATGGGGCGAATTGTAGAGCTCCCGTGCTGAGGGGCCGGGAGACGGTGAGCGTTTTCAATAAGAACCCTCTGAGCCTCACTCCTTGAGATCCTCATGAAATGAATAAGGACATCACAAACGGTCTCATAAATATTCTCATTATTTCCCCTTTCAGCCACTCCGTACACCAAAAGATTTTGCTTTCTCTGATGCAATTCCATAAGAACAGTTTTCTCCTCGATTACCTTATTTTTGGATTCGATTTCCTCTTTAAGCTTCGGTATGATATCCTTCTCCACCTCTTGTATCTTTGTAGAATTGAAATTTACTGTCTCCTTCAAATCTGCTAAATCTGATGTGATAGCATCGAAACGAGCATTTATTTATCTGGATAGTTGAGCAAACAACTCCTTCATCTCGCTGATAACAGAAGGGTTAGGCATGTTAGGCGTGTTAGGCATGGCATCCAAGTTCGCGGGTTTCGGTGTCACGTGACTTTTCCCGCCAGGGCCCACGGGGCGTGTTAAGGGCTGCGTTAGGTGTCCATTCTTAGAATCTCATTTCAGAAATCTATTTCACATAGACATTTAAACGAAGAGCGGGAGCTCAAAAAAATACGTGCGTCTCCTACGAATGCATCGTT
>CALNVZ010000770.1:0-12434 GCA_940671915.1 Paracentrotus lividus
CGCAACCGAAATGGAGGTGGGGTCATGTTTGCTTGCAAATCTGAGATTAACGCTTCCCGCCGAGAGGATTTTGAGGTATCTAACTGTGAATTATTGTGGATACAAGTAACTTTACCAAAATCTAAAGGAAAGTTACTTTTTGGTGTATGTCACAGACCTCCCTCTGCAGACGCCAATTTCCGAGAGGCTTTTGACAACTCCCTTAATCGTGTCGTCCCGTATGTTTCATCTTACAAAGCAATTATTCTATGTGGCGATTTTAACTTACAACTGCCCTGTCTCGATGTGTCTAATTTGGGAGATATAGACACATCAATTTTGAATAAACACACGAGAGATATCATTGACATCACTAACTCGCTTGAATTGACGCAACTTGTTACTTTTCTGTGGAAAGTTGAGTTTTTGTTGTTTTTTTTTGGATAAAGACATAAAGTCTTATTTGGCATAATACTTGCAGGTGAGGAATTTACGATGAAAAGATTGTTTTCTCTATACTCTTGTTATCTTGGGTTCAAGACCCTTTAAAATTGGATTACTTGAATCCCGCCACAAGCTTATGAAAAGAAACCAATCATTGTTGAGGTTCTCTGAATTCCTTTTGGGCGTCTGCCCGTTTTTAATGATGAAGGCTAATCACCGTGATATTCCTTCGTAAGATAAATAGTTTTGCTCAATTAACAGTTTGAGTTTCAGAATTTTGTAAAGTAGTTCAGAGGTACCCTGTAATTAAGTATATTAGAAGCTCGAGGAAGTGAAGGATTGAAGGTGTTAATGATGCAGGAGCATTAATTCTAAAGTGATACGGTCCAATTAGCGGTGTGATCGATGGGTACTCCTTAAATTGGCCAGGGTATCGGAGATTCATTCCTTCTCTCGTGCTTGTTCTGAGCTGTACTGTACCGAGCATCGACGGTCAAAGTCGGCGTCGGGGTTTTTGATGCATTGTTTCTTCTGAATTGGGTATGTAGATACTATTTTGATACTGCCATTAGTATATATAAGTATTGAAATAAATGTCACGCAGAGTATATTGTTTAAGATAGAATATCATGATTCACGACATTGGTTTTTATGAGTAACACAGATTTCTATATGTGGGACAGGTACATAAACATGTTAGATTTGGAAAGTCTGTGGTTATATGTATTTCAAGATTATGGTTAAAGAATTGAAGACATTTTGATTAATTCATTATGGCTTTTACTTTGGTGTGAGCATTGGAATATAACATGATTGTAAGTCCTCTCTAATATAGCAATTCCAAAATATGGATAGATATTTGGGAAGTGAAGTAGTCTTTATTTGCAGTCTCTTTAATTGATGAACCCTGTCAAGTTTCAAGATGATATTGATAGAAGTCTTATTAATCTTGAAATTGGACAAATTCTTGTGATGGAATTCAAACTTGAAGTAAAATTAATATGTATGACAACTAAGTGAGTGTAAATCTATTCTTTGTTTAACAGTAATCCTTTACATGTACGGTATTGGAGTTTGAGTTGACATAGTTGAGGCAGTGCATTGGTTCTATGACGAGTGGGTGTTGATCCTGGGTAAGCAGTAACTTTATATAGTATTTGATTGGGTAAGCCCTGTTTAGAATCTCATTCTATGTACGATTGTTAACCAATTATTCGGATTGTACGGCATCCTTTTATCAATTCTAAAATTGAGATTGGTTAAGATTAAATCACAAGAATATATCAGAAACTTCATAGTTTTGTGCAAAAAATTATTTAATTAATGAATGCTATCCCATTTTGAGATGTTTACTGTCTTCATGGACAGCGAGGAGTGTAGTTGGTGAGACTTACAATTTTAGGGGATTTGTATGTCATTTTTAGAGGATAATGACGATGGTCTCTTTGTCTGCCATTCTTGAAGTTTGGTTATTGGTACAAACATATGAGGATAAGGGTGGTTAGACGGCTAGCTACGAGGAATATTCAGCATTCAGAACTTGAAGAATTTAATGCATCAATTGTAACTCTTAAAACCATTTCTAATCTTGTAATGATGCCAATTTCATGGCATTTGTTAAGAATATAAGCTTTGACAGTATGTTTTACTTTGTAATGATATTTGCTTAAAGGATGTGGATATAAATGCTATTCATTTTATGTCTTTACCTTTTAGATTATTAAGAGCATTTGACTGTATGCTTATTACTGCTTTGATTATATCTTGCAGGTTTTTTTTTTTTTTGTTTCTTCGAATAAACTGAGAATCAAATATTGGTGGCCCCATGTACTCTTTCTTGAGTGACCTATTTCAACCTACGACAAATTGGCGCTGCGAGCAGGTAGGTCAGATTGGGCTCTGAGGGACAACCCCAGCTTCAACGAGGGAGCATCAAAAGGCGGAGTGATGACAGCGCCTGGCAGCATTGATCTGTGATGTCATCAGAGCATGGAGACACGAGTGACGAGTGACGAGAAGCATCAAGACGACGAGTGACGTGAAGCATCGAGACGACGAGTGACGAGAAGCATCGAGACGAGTGACGAGTGACGAGAGCATCGAGACGATGAGTGACGAGAGCATCAAGACAACGAATGATGAGAGTGACTAGAACGATGAAAGTTTTGTTGGAGGAAGAGGACTGTTAGAACATTATGGGTATGGGTATTTGTATTGGTAAGCCATTCTTTTCACAGGCTGATTCCTGTTTTTTGGTTCAAGAGATGTCCAGCCGAGTTAAGTGTTGTAATAATTTATTTTCTTCCACAGCACGTTGTAACGATGGCTGAAAGCAGAGCTACTTGTATGGTTTAATTTTAATGATGAAAATACTTAGAAGGATGTTTCAATAGCTTAGGCTGAGAATCAAATTCTGATACTTCATGAAAAGTAGGATTTACCTTATGTAATAAAAACATCAAATCAACAGATGGGGAGCATTTCAAGATAGGTTAATTTAAAGCTGGATGTTTTCTTTGTGGAGTTAGATTTTTGCTTAATACAAGGCTTTGACTGGATGTTTCCCTGTAGAGTAGTTTTTTTTTTTGAGACTCGGATAGATTTTTATATTGAAGATGCAGAAAATGTGACAGAGATGTTGCAATCTTTAACTAATGTTTTGAAAGGATTGAGCGTGCAACAGACCCCACAATTACCAAAAGTGAAATTACAAAGATTCAGGGTCCGCCAAGGCTCCTGGGGACCTTCCCTTAAAGAATGGATCGATGAATTTGAATCAATACAGCAATTGTTATAAGTTAAGTGGAAATCAAAAGCACAAGCTTTGATTGATCATGGTGGAGGAATAGCAAAGGAAGAGATTTTGTGCGGTGATGATCAGTTATGAGAGGATTATGATGAGTTGTTCTTATACTGAAGTCTCAGTTTTGTCCAGTAGAATCCCTTCAAACTTTAAGTGCTAGTTTTTCACTCTTGTGTCCAGAGGGATGGCGAGTCACTAGCTGATTTCAAGTAGAAATTTGATGAGGTTATTATTCTCGTATGGAACAGGCTGCTCTTCTGAAGCAGAAAAGATGGCATTACACGCATTGCGTGACACTTCTTTGAAAGAGGATTTGTTAGGGTGCAAGGAGGCATGGGTGAGGCGAGAGTTACGTAGGATTGAAATGGCTTATGAAAAGTAAGACTTTTATGGATATGCGTACGGAGGCATTAGATTTATTCAGAGCCAAGAGTCTAGTCGAAAGGTTGGGTAAAGAGGTGAGGATGGAAGACCTATGATAGGAGTAGCTTCTTGTAGTCAGGATTCAGTTGTTGGCAATCAGGAATTGGTGAACTTAGAGGTCATTTAAATCAGTTATGCAAACAGGACGCAGTTTTGGCCGATTCAGTAGAGAGTTTGAAGGCAACTCACAAATCCGTGGTACCCTAAAGTTTCATCGATAGCATAGTATGTTACAAACTGTGGAAGAAAGGCACACTCGTCCTAGATGCACTGAGCTACTTTGTGTTACAAGTGCAAGGGTAGAGGCATATTAGTAAAATTGTCCACAGATAGTAATGTCTAGCCCACAGTCCTTTATGTTTCCTGTAGATAGTCCAAGTGTTAGGGTGGGTGAGTAGACAATGCTAAGAGTAGTGAGTTGGCACAGAAGTTAATCTCTGAAGCCTAGAGGGAAGATTCAGTTCAAAGATGTTGAACTTGATTGTGTCTTGATACAGTGCGATGACTTCCATAATCCTTCATCGGTATTTATTCAAAGTTTAAAAGATTTAGATGGTGGTCTAAAGCAGCTTGATGGTTTGTTGTAAGCGTAGTAGAATAGGTGATGTTGAAGTTCCTGTTGAAGGATATGTAGAAGTCCCAGTAAGATCGAAGGTCATGATTTCATGGGTAGTTTCCTTGTGACACACGATGAAGTTCGTCGATCTGTTCGACGTGAACATCCCATCGTGCTGGGTGTAATATTCTTCATCGATTACTTTTGAGATAAGAAGTTGATTCTGTCTCGTTCATTAGAAATGAATAAAAGTGAAGACTCTGGAGAAGATTTGGCTGTGTATCATACCCATAACTAGTGTGAGCTCTGAGGAAGTTCTCCACCTTGTCTGTTCGAAGGGTAGTTTGTACGGTTCAGTCAGGTGTTACTGACGCTGATGTATTGGTGAAGGACACATTGAGTAGATTTGACCCTACACTTTGTACTGTGGAAGGTTCCCAAAATTAAAGGAAATTCTGTTGAGTTTGTGTGCAGAATAGTTCTGAGCATGAAGTACGAATCCCTCACACACCAGTAGCAGAGGCACAGTCAGTTAATAGGAAAAAGGAGGTCTATGTAGAATCACAGGAAGAGGGTAGTTTGGTGGCAGTATATGATGTTTATTACTGATCAGACCCTAGTATTAGGAAGATAGCAATATGTAGATAGCAGAGATGATGTAGATCCCAAAAGGAGTGAATTTGGAAGGTTTATCAGTGGTTGAAGAAGAGAAGATAGTTGAATTGTTGGTTAAACATAAGGATACCTTTCTGACGGTTCGTTCGATTCGAGGGAATGCATTGTGGTCTCATGAAATAAAGTTAGAGAGGTTCCTATTTTTAAGTAGGAAATAGAGGTGTTACTGCGCCGTGATGCTTTTTCAGAGCGTCTCAAGTTGCAGAGCAAATTATGAGGATTCTCCTGTGTAATCGTCGCAAAAAATGAGGAGAGTGATGTTCTTCAGATAAGGCCAGTTTTTGGTGGTAAATCGAGAAGTGGGTGAATAGACGAAGATTGATAATTGATCCCCGTCAGTTAGGAGAGTCCGCTGATATATTTCCAATACCTAGTAATATCGATAGAATTAGACAGTAATTGTGGTGGACTGCAAGGCTCTTGCTGAGGCAGTGTGCTAGGATCCACAAATGCCTTCAGAATCATCGTGAAGATACGATGATACAGATAGTGATGATGATGATGTACCAATGTGGTTTGTATTTAACCAGTATGACTCTGAACCTCTAGAGAGACAAGTTAGACGTTCTACAAGAACCTACCGTGTAGGAATCGTAATCCGTATCGTTTGCCGACTTCGGCAGTAACTGGTCTTCCAGAATAATTTGCTCAGGGATTAATTATTTGAATAATTAGTCATGTAAGGACTGAGTATCGAATTTAGTTCGATTTTGGAAATTTTTTGAACCATAAGTATTTAGCTGGTTAACTTTTTTTATGGGAGTAAGGTGAAGAAATTATGATCTTGATTCTCAGCCTAATTTGTTTTCCTCGACTAAAATTTATTTCAGCCTTAAAAAAAAAAAGAAAGAATGCTTAGTTTGATCTCTGTATTGGAGATTTTGATTAGAAAACGAGATAGCTCTGCTTACTTTATAAGTAAAAGAAGTTGTTGACAGAAACTTATTCGCCAGGTTAGATTTTGATAGTTTCTTCCTACACTTTTTTTTAGTTGGTAAATGATATTAAGTTTCATATTGTAATTGATTTGTCAAGTTTGATTTGGCTGGGTCTGGATTGTTCAATTTTGTATTTCCAAGAGAAATTTTATGAACAGGAAAGTAACAAAACAGGAATTTGATAAAGGATTGAGAACTTGAAAAGATGTATCTAATTTGACCACATCCAGAGGATAGATGTTGATTTATAAAGGTATTTCATATTTAAGGTATATGTTACAATAGAAAACTTGTTATTTGACAAGGTAGTACTTTATGGCACGATACATGCAGAAAAGTTTCCACTTCGAGCTTGTGAACTGGGAGATAAACAGTAATAATGATCTTTATCTTCATTTTGAGTATTGATTATATTAGAAAGAAAAAAAGAAAAGAAAAGAAAATCAGAAAATACTTTGAATTATATCCTATATCATAGTCGGGACGACTATATTTTGAGTGGGGGATTTGTTGGAAAGTTAGTTTTGTTGTTTTTTTTTGATAAAGACATAAGTCTTATTTGGCCATAAATACTTGCAGGTGAGGAATTTTACGATTGAAAAGATTGTTTTCTCATTACTCTTGTTATCTGGGTTCAAGGACCCTTTAAAATGGATATTGAATCCCCCGCCACAAGGCTTATGAAAGAAAACCAATCATTGTTGAGGTTTCTCTGAATTCCTTTTGGCGTCTGCCCGTTTTTTAATGATGAAGGCTAATCACCGTGATATTCCTTGCGTAAGATAAAATAGTTTGCTCAATTAACAGTTGAGTTTCAGAATTTCTTGTAAAGTAGTTCAAGGTAACCCTGTTTAATTAAGTAATATTAAAGCCGAGGAAAGTGAGATTTGAAGTTGTTAATGATGCAGGAGCCATTAATTCTAAAGTGATACGGTTCCAATTAGCGTAAACTAACTAAAGCCGTGTGATCGATGGGTACTCCTTAAATATGGCCAGGGTATCGGCAGATTCATTCCTTCTCTCGTGCTTGTTCTGAGCTGTACTGTACGAAAGCATTTCGACGGGTCCAAAGTCGGTCGTCGGGGAGGTTTTTTGATGCCTTGTGTTTCTTCTGAATTTTGGTATGTAGATACTATTTTTAGATACTGCCATTTAGTATATATAAGTATGAAAATAAAATGTCACGCAGAGTATAATGTTTAGATAGAAATATCATGTTCACGGACCATTGTTTTTTGAGTAAACACAGGTATTTCTATATGTGGGACAGGTACATAAACATGTTAGAAATCTGAAGGTCTGTGGGGTTTATATGTATTTCAAGATTTATGGTTTAAAAGAAATTGAAGACCATTTGATTAATTCTTATTATGGCTTTATTACTTTGGTTGTGAGGCATGGAATATACCATGATTGTAAGTCCTCTCTATATAGCAATTCCAAAATATGGATAGATATTTGGGAAGTAAGTAGTCTTTATTTGCAGTCTCTTTTAATTGATTGAAACCCTGTCAAGTTTCAAGATGATATTGATAGAAAGTCTTATTAACTTGAAATTGGACAAATTCTTGTGATTGGAAATTCAAAACTTGAAGTAAAATTAATATGTATGACAACTAAGTGAGTGTAAATCTATTCTTTGTTAACAGAGTAATCCTTTACATGTACGGTATGGAGTTTGAGTTGACATAGATATGAGCGCAAGTGCATTGGTTCCTATGACGAGGGGTGTTGATAAATCCTGGGTAAGCAGTGTAACTTTATATAGTAATTATGATTGGGTAACGCCCCTGTTTAGAATCTCATTCTATGTACAGATTGGTTAACCAATTATTCGGATTGTACGGCAATCTCTTTTATTTCAATTCTAAATTGAGATTGGTTAAGATTAAAATCACAGAATATACTCATAAACTTCCATAGTTTGTGCAAAAAATTATTTAATTAATGAATGCTTATCCATTTTGAGATGTTAACTGTCTTCATGGACAAGCGAGGAGTGCTAGTTGGTGAGACTACAATTTTAGGGAGTTTGTATGTCATTTTTAGAGATAATGACGATGGGTCTCTTTGCTGCCATTCTTGAAAGTTTGGTTATTGGTACAAACATATGAGGATAAGCGTGGTTAGACGGCTAGCTCACGAGAATATTCAGCATTCAGTTAATAACTGAGATATTTAATGCAATCAATTGTAAACTCTTAAAACCATTTTCTAATTCTTGTAATGATGCCAATTTTCCATGGCAATTTGTTAAAGAATATAAGCTTTGACAGTATGTTTTACTATTTGGTAATGATATTTGCTAAAGGATGTGGATATAAATGCTACATTTTATGTCTTTACCTTTTAGATTAATTAAGAGGATTTGATTGTATGCTTATTACTGCTTTGATTATATCTTGCAGGTTTTTTTTTTTGTTTCTCTTCGATAAACTGAGAACTCAATATTGTGCCCATGCTACTCTTTCTTGGAGGACCTAATTTCAACCTACGACATTTCCACGAGATTGGAATCACTTCTTGATCTTGTTTTTTGTAACGACCGGATGTCATCTCTAGGATACAAAGGGCTCCTCCGCTCGGGAAGAGTGATCATGATTCGGTACTCTTTTTCACTAGATTGTCATCGCTACTTGCCCGTCCCTACCTCGTACTTTCCACCTTTTTCATAAAGCAGATCGATCTGATTTCCAACGAACGTTGGAATGTATACCGTGGGATCTTTTCGTTGACGAGGAAAACGTTGACGAAACATATGAAAATTCAAAAACCTCATCCATGCTGCCGTGAAGGATGTGGTTCCGATGGCAGAATCGAAAGGAAAGCGCCGGTCTCCGTGGATAACTCATGACATCATCTTATTATTCAAGAAAAAAGAGCGAGCCTTCAGAAAGGTTTTGAAAAGTAAATCTAGAAATGAACTCCGAATCGTCAAACACATCAGAAATAGAGAACTCTGGTTGAAATATCAAGTAATATGTCGTGAAATGAAACGAATGACTAAATTGGCGTACAATGATTATATTCATAGCCTAGCAATGAATGCTAAAAACGAACCCAAAAGATTTTGGTCCTTTGTGAAAGCAAAACGCAGTAACTCATGCATTAGAAACTTTGAATGTAATGGTAACTTATATGATGCCCCTCTTGACATAGCTCATGTATTCAATACATTCTTTTGTAGTAATTTTTCTAATAATGATCTTCCTTCCACTGATATTGATAACTTGATTGATAACTGTAGACATGTTGGTATTCAGCCGTTTTCACAGATTACTGTTCATACAGCTGATATAATCAAAGCAATTGATAGCCTTAAGTTTTCTAAACCTCCCGGCCCTGATGGCATCTCTCCTGCATTTCTGAAGCTTGGTAGTGAGTCAATTTGTCCTATATTGTCTCGAATCTTTAATATCAGTTTGCGTTCAGGTATGGTTCCCCAAGATTGGAAAGTTGCGAATGTTATCCCGTTACATAAGAGCGGAAAGCGATCATCAGTTGAGAATTTCCGTCCAATTTCGCTCACATCTGTCCCATGCAAAATGTTAGAAAAAATCATTGTAGGCAAACTCATTGATTTTTCTCTGAATCACAAGATTATTTCGTTTGGCTTCCTCATAAAAAAAAAACCACATTCAGTCCCTGGAATTTGTTCAAAGACGCTTCACGCGTTTTTGCTTTTCTTATGAACAAGCAAATATTCTTACATATCCTGAAAGACTACACAAATTAGATCTCTCTCCCTTGTACAATCGACTCATTTTCCTGTCTACTAGCTTTGTAATTAAATGTCTGTTTCGGTTGTATGATGTACCTGTCCACTTCTTGCCAAGACCGAGAGTTAGAAGAACCGATAATTTACTTTTTGTTCATGAATTTGCTAGATGTAACGCTTTGAAGTTTTCATGTTTTCACCTCTCCCCAAGATTATTGGGAATCTATCCCTCCCGAGGATAGAGACCTATGTCTTGGAACATCTGTAAATCCCATTCTAAATGCCCTGAGGAATCGTCTATTTGCTCTTCCTCCTATCGAAATTGGATTTTAAAGTATAATCCTATATTATGTTAAATGTGTTTTTTTCTGCTTTCTGATCTCGCTTCCCTTCCTTTTACTTTTACTTCCTTTATCCATTATTCTTTTCTCAGCCCTCATCTAATCTTTTATTGCTATCTCTCTCCTCGCTCTCACTCTCTCTCTTTCTCTCTCTCTATTTCTATCTCTCTCACACTCGCAAAATTTAGTTTTCGATATATATATGCAAACAAAATTAATAATGCAGTACAATTAATGTGCACTGACAACTTGTCTAGACATACAGAAATATACATATGTACGTAAATTTTATCTTTAAAACAAAAATTTTAAGATTTTTGGCCTTCATATTTCTATAATACATGTATTAACTGATCTTATGTCTATCAATTATATCGCATATTACGATATTTTCTTGTTTAATTTTGTAGCTCTCCCTTGGCTTTTTTTTCCCCCCAATATGTTTTTATGTGTACATGTATATGTTTGTAAACCACCGACATGTGTTGGGAAAGCCTATTTAATAGGAATTTATTTTCTTTTGGTTATCCTAGGCCGCATGTCGGTGGTATTTCTAATTTTCTTTGTTTATGTTCCTGATCTTTATGCCTGAAACTAAATAAATAAAATAAAATAAAAAAACCGCACTAGAATTATGTTCCTCCTGTTATTAATGAAAATGTATAGATACATCATTGATTTATGTTTTCTCTTCATCCATAGCATCAACCATTATCATCATCATCATCATCGCATCATCATCATCATCTGTATTTATTTATTGTAAAGAGTCATGTTTTTTTTTACTAGTTTGATAACTATAAAATATTAAATCACTTGTAGGCAACTGGTCAGTTGACAAGCTAATAAGACCGATAAACTCAAGCCAGTGGGGTTAAAAAAAAGCTTCAAAAGCATCAATAGATATATCCTGTCTATTCACTTTTACTGCACCGCATCGAATAATCCAACTATTGTTTGCTTCCAAAAGTTTGATCCCCCAGCTGGCCTTTTACATGACCGTGTCGGTAAAATATCTTTGTACACTGTAGTATAATAACAAGTATGGGGGTCTTTTCACAACAAAGGATCCTAACGATCGAGACCCGCACACGTTCTGCTTTTTCATCATGTCCATTGCGATCAATGGTACTTTATTATAATGATATCAGTGTAATCCCCCATTCTACACGATTTTCAAGCGAAACAAGATAAGCAGTTACAATAGTAATGATTATACCGCTTCCAAATACTTTTAATTTAATTTTCTTACGTGAAACAAATAAGCACACTGTAAACACGTGTATTTCATTATTCTGAAAAAAGGATACATCATCTATCAAGAAGAAAAATGCCATGTAAACAAATTATATTGAAAATGCCACGTTCTTTTCTCCCTCTATTCAAGATGGACAATCGTCAAAACGTATTTTTCTTCCTGTCTCGAATGTGATTCACTTTTTGCATGGACATGGAAAAAAAAAGTAGAAAAGAATGGACATGAAAAGAAAAAATAGAAAAAAAACAGGAAAAAAAAAAAAAAAAAATAATAAATAAAAATCTGGAATATCGAAATAGTTTTAAAAAAGGAGAGGTTAGAATCAGAATAAGAAATATAGAAGAAGTAAATAAAACGAAGATTGGTTTTGAATATGCGATAATCATCAAATAAAATTGAGGAATGAACGGGGATATGAAAGAAACAATGATAGGTGACAACTAGTAACAAATGTAGAGGACGGAAAGAACAAGAAAACAAATTCTTTTCTTTCTCTATTTATGAAGGATAAACTGTCATACAAGTGCGTTTTCTCATGTAACAAAATGGGATTCAGCGTTCGTAGAATGTCTGAATGAATTGAAACAAAAACAACAACAAAGACAATTCCGTTTTCAAAATGATCCCCCTCCCCCCCCCCAAAAAAAAAAAAAAAAAATAAAGAGCAGAGAGGAAGGAATCCGAAAATCACGCGAGGAAGATAACAAAGAAGTAAATTAAAAGAGGAAGGGTTTCGAATATTCGAGAGACATAAGCTCGAATTAATTTGAAGAATAAATCAGGGTGTCAAGGAAAGAGAGAGACATAAGGAGAATCGAAAAGAAAACATGTAGTACACGAGACTGGCCCTGCACCTGGGAATCATGCAACAACGAACCTAATGCATAATTCATTAGTTTCATTAACTAGCTGGTTCATAGCCAATCAGCGCCACGCTCGTCCACATCGCGCACCGAACACTATGCATATTTATAAGAAACCGGATATCGTGCCTGGAAAGCTCGAACATAGCGCTGATTGGCTGTAAAAGGACATAGGCCGCGCCCCCTTCCTGCCAACCATGCTTCACTTGGCTTCCCAGGAAAATCACCGTTCCCAGCGTATGACCCTTGACGCGCTCAGTACGTATGCAACGGTTTAAATAGCATTGCCAAAAGGGCCTGTCCCACTGGAGGCGATTGTTGTTGCGACAACTGGCGATCTTGCTGCTGTGAGTGTGGTAGCAAGTTGTTGTTGTAGCCTGGTGTACATGTAGTCGTATTTAGGTTTATTATCGCCTTTTTAAAACCGAACTCCTTA
>CALNVZ010000770.1:12459-27649 GCA_940671915.1 Paracentrotus lividus
CGTTTTTATCTTCTTCAATAACTTTGAATAAAATTTCCCAATGGTAACCGCACATGTCCCTTTGGCTTGTGAGATATTGTAACGTCTATTGTTGCAATACGAATTCAATCAAAAAGGCTACTTTACTGGGGATACCTAGTTCTTTCTTTTTTTCCATACCAAGGTTTTATTTGTGTCAAATGCGTCTATGCGTATAACAGCTGACCTAAAACATTGCTGATATGAAAAGAACTAACCTACCTGCCCCTGCATTATGATTAGTCAACTCAAATATGCTTCTTTATGTTTAGCAAAGGGGAAATGCCTGTATACATTCCTATCAAAGCGCTCGCTTATTGGCTTATAAACTGACTTACGTTCTCGCCTGAGAACCTATACGTTCTACGTTTGGGAGAACGTACATTTCCAAAAAATAGCGTTGTAGATTTTGACAACGGGGAGCTATCTCTTGTAGCTAGGGAAACCCTCGTTTGTGCACACGAAAACTTTGTAATTAAACGCTGCAGCCGTTTCTAGCAAAAATACCAGTTTTACACACTCTTTCTGTAATAACAGTATGCAGGAGTTTTGGGGTTGAGCTTTTTGAAAAATAAAGCCTTTCATATGCGAACGTTCTAGATTACTTCCTCCGTAGTCAGCAAAAGCACCCTGTTGATATACCATGGAATGGTGCTCAGCCGCATGCGCACGCCGCACATAAATGCGCTTGAAGCCACCACTGCCGCAATAACTCCCCCCCCCCCCCCTGTTCAGAGTTCTTTTTTAATTCTTACCAGCTAGGGTCAACCGGGGAAAAACTGCTTTTTTTTCCCTTAGTAATTTTGTCCCCCTCCATTCCTCTCTCATTTTTTTTTCACATCAGCTGGCCTTGGGATAAGGAGGGAGGGGGGGGGGTGGTGTCTATTTATAGTTTTTTTTTAACCATTCGACCGATCAAGAAGGTCCGTTTCGCCATCCTTTTATCTCTCTCTCTCTTTCTCTTTCTTCTCGGGATGGCCCGCCCGGCCCCTGGATTCGCGCCTGTTAGCAGTAAATTTGTTCATTTTCAACCACACCCTATAGTATCAAATTTACTTATTAGGTCTATAGGATGTTTAAATCTGTCACTATCACAGATTCATTTTCTACACACCCCCCCTCTCTCTCTAATTGTTATTTAAATAAAGTATATTAAAAAGATATGTGGTGTGATTTCAAAATCATGCAAATCACAAGATGTGTTTTTATTTTCTTTTGGCTCAATCATCATCAAGGTTGGAGAAATTATGAACTTTTAAGGTAGCTCCCCTCTACAATTTGAAAACGCAATCAGTGACTGTAGGCGCCCTACGTGAAATCGAAACATTTTGTCGGCACCATGCCGCCCCCCCCCCCTCCCCTTATTAGGCCCGGGGCGCTCACTTTATTTCAAACCCTGATGACCCACTGTTTATAAAAAATAATTAGGCCTGTATATCAATCCCTAGGCCTATACTCTCCCCCCGCCCTCCCTACGGAGAAAAGAAGTAACTGACATTTTTGGGGAATTGTTTTTTTTTTTTTTTTTTTTTTGCAACATATGAATAGCTTAAGGGCCTGTCCCACAGAAGGCGATTTGTGCGACAACCTGATAATTTTCATAATTGTAAGGAGTTCGGTTTTAAAAAGGCGATAGATACTAAATCGACCTTACATGTACACCAGGCTACAACACGAACTTGCTACCTACACTCCAGCAGCAAGATCGGCCAGTTGTCGCAACAACAATCGCCTCCAGTGGGAACAGGCCCCTTTTGGCAATGCTTTTAAACCGTTGCATACGTAGCTGAGCGCGTCAAGGGTCATACGCTGGAACGGTTGATTTTCTGGGAAAGCACAAGTGAAGCATGGTTGGCAGGTAAGGGGGCGCGCCTAATTGTCCTTTTACAGCCATCAGCGCTATGTTCGAGAAAGCTTTTCCAGTGCACGATATCGGTTTTCTTAAAATATGCATAGTGTTCGGTGCGGCGCGATGTGGAACCGAGCGTGGCGCTGATTGGCTATGAACCCAGCTAGTTAATGAAACTTAAAGGAATTATGCATTTAGGTTTCGTTGTTGCATGATTCAGGTGCAGGGCCAGTCTCGTGTACTACATGTTTTCTTTTCGATTCCTCCTTATGTCTCTCTCTTCCTTGACACCTGATTTATTCTTCAAATTAATTCGAGCTTAATGTCTCTCGAATATTCGAAAACCCTTCCTCTTTTAATTTAATTCTTTGTTATCTTCCTCGCGTGATTTTCGGATTCCTTCCTCTCTGCTCTTTATTTTTTTTTTTTTTTTTTGGGGGGGGGGAGGGGGATCATTTTGAAAACGGAATTGTCTTTGTTGTTGTTTTTGTTTCAATTCATTCAGAATTCTACGAACGCTGAATCCCCATTTTGTTACATGAGAAAACGCAACTTGTATGACAGTTTATCCTCATAAATAGAGAAAGAAAAGAATTTTGTTTTCTTGTTCTTTCGCGTACTCTACATTTGTACTAGTTGTCACCTAGTCATTGTTTCTTTCATATCCCCGTTCATTCCTCTGCAATTTTAATTTGATTGATTATCGCATATTCAAAACAATCTTCGTTTTATTTAACTTCTTCTATATTTCCTTATTCTGATTCTAACTCTCCTTTTTTTAAAACTATTTCGATATTCCAGATTTTTATTTTATTATTTTTTTTTTTTTTTTTTCCTGTTTTTTTTCTATTTTTTCATTTTCTCGTCCATTCTTTTTCTACTTTTTTTTTCCAATGTCGCATGCAAAAAGTGAATCACATTCGAGAGCAGGAAGAAAATACGTTTTGACGATTGTCCATCTTGAATAGAGGGAGAAAAGACCACGTGGGCATTTTCAATATAATTTGTTTACATGGCATTTTTCTTCTTGATAGATGATGTATCCTTTTTTCAGAATAATGAAATACACGTGTTTACAGTGTGCTTATTTGTTCACGTAAGAAAAATTAAATTAAAAGTATTTGGAAAGCGGTATGAATCATTACAATTCGTTAACTGCCTTATCTTGTTTCGCTTGAAATCGTGTAGAATGGGGGATTACACGATAATCATTATAAATAAAGTACGCATTGGATTGCGGCAAATGGACATGATGAAAAAGGAACGTGGTGCGGGTCTCGATCGTTTAGGATCCTTTGTTGTGAAGACCCCCATACTTGTTATTATACTACAGTGTACAAGATATTTACGACACGGTCATGTAAAAGGCAAGCCCTGGGGGATCCAAACTTTTGGAAGCAAACAATAGTTGGATTATTCGATGCGTGCAAGTAAAGTGAATGAACATGTATATCTATTGGAAATGCTTTTGAAGGCTTTTTTTAGCCCCACGGCTTGAGTTTATCGGTCTATTAGTTGTCAACTGACCAGTTGCCTACAAGTGATTTAAATATTTTATAGTTTATGCAAACTAGTAAAAAAAAACATTGACTCTTTACAAATAAATAAATACAGATGATGATGATGAATGCGATGATGATGATGATGATAATGGTTGATGCTATGGATGAAGAGAAAACATAATCAATGATGTATCTATAACATTTTTCATAATAACAGGAGGAACATATTCTAGTGCGGTTTTTTTTATTTAATTTTTATTTATTTAGTTTCAGGCATAAAGATCAGGAACATAAACAAAGAAAATTAGAATACCACCGACATGCGGCCTAAGGATAAACCAGAAGAAATAAATTTCCTATAAATAGGCTTTCCAACACATGTCGGTGGTTTACAACATATTACATGTACACATAAAAACATAATTGGGGGGAAAAAAAGTCAAGGGAGAGCTACAAAATAAAACAAGAAAATATCGTAAAATATGCGATATAATTGATAGACATAAGATGCAGTTAATTACATGTTTTATAGAAATATGAAGCCAAAAATCTTAAAATTTTTGTTTTAAAAGAAGATAAAAATTTACGTACATATGTTATATTTCTGTATGTCTTAGACAAGTTGTCAGTGCACATTAATTGTACTGCATTATTTAATTTTGTTTGCATATATAATATCGAAAACTAAAAATTTTGGCGAGTGTGAGAGAGATAGAAATAGAGAGAGAGAGAAGAGAGAGAGTGAGAAGCGAGGAGTAGAGATAGCATAAAGTTAGAATGAGGGCTGAGAAAAGATAATGATAAAGGAAGTAAAGTAAAAGAAGGTGAAGCGAGATCAGAAAGCAGAAAAAACACATTTAACATAATATAGATTATAACTTTAAATCAATTTCGATATGGAGGAAGAGCAAAAATAGACGATTCTCAGGGCATTTAGAATGGGATTTACAGATGTTCCAGACATAGGTCTCTATCCTCGTGAGGGATTAGATTCCCAATAATCTTGGGAGAGGTAAAACATGAAAACTTCAAAGCGTTAACCTCTAGGCCAAATTCATGAACAAAAAGTAAATTATCGTCTTCTAACTCTCGGTCTTGGCAAGAAGTGGACGGTACATCATTACAACCGAAACAGGACCATTTAATTACAAAGCTAGTAGACAGGAAAATGAGGTCGATTGTACAGGGGGAAGATCTAATTTGTGTAAGTCTTTCAGGATATGTAAGAATATTTTGCATTGTTCATAAGAAAAGCAAAACGCGTGAAGCGTTTTGAAACAAATTCCAGTGGGACTTCGAATGGTGGTTTTTTTTTATGAGGAAGCCAAACGAAATAATCTGTGGATTCAGGAGAAAAATCAATGAGTTTGCCTACAATGATTTTTTCTACATTTTGCTGGGAGCAGATGTGAGCGAAATTGGACGGAAATTCTCAACTGATGATCGCTTTCCGCTCTTATGTAACGGATAACATTCGCAACTTTCCAATCTTGGGAACCATACTGAACGGGCAAACTGATATTAAAAGATTCGAGATATAATATAGGACAAATTGAACTCACTAACCAAGCTTCAGAAATGCAGGAGAGATGCAATCGGCGGGAGGTTTAGAAAACTAAGGCTATCAATTGCTTTGATTTATCAGCTGTATGAACATTTTTTTTGTAATCTGTGAAAACGGCTGAATACCAACATGTCTACAGTTATCAATCAAGTTATCAATATCAGTGGAAGGAAGGATCATTATTAGAAAAATTACTACAAAAGAATGTAAATTGAATACATGAGCTATTCAAGAGGGGCATCATATACAGTTACCATTACATTCAAAGTTTCTAATGGCATGAGTTACTGCGTTTTGCTTTCACGAAAGGACCAAATCTTTTGGGTTCGTTTTTAAGCATTCATTGCTAGGCTATGAATATAATCATTGTACGCCAATTAGTCATTGTTTCATTCACGACATATTACTTGATATTTCACCAGAGTTCTCTATTTCTGATTGTTTGACGATTCGGGAGTCATTTCTAAGATTTTACTTTTCAAACCTTTCTGAAGGCTCGCTCTTTTTTCCTTGAATAATAAAGAATGATGTCATGAGTTATCCACGGAGACCGGCGCTTTTCCTTTCGATTCTGGCCATGCGAACACACATCCTTCAGCGGCAGCATGGATGAGGTTTTTTTTGAATTTTCAATATGTTTCGTCACGTTCATCGTCAAACGAAAAGATCCCACGGTATACATTCCAACGTTCGTTGGAAATCAGATCGATCTGCTTTATGAAAAAGGTGGAAAGTACGGGTAGGGACGGGCAAGTAGCGATGACAATCTAGTGAAAAAGAGTACGTTAATCAAATGAATCACTCTTCCGCGAGGCGGAGGAGCCTTTGTATCCTAGAGAATGACATCCGGTCGTTACAAAAAAACAAGACTCAAGAAGTGATTCCAATCTCGTTGGAATTGTCGTAGGTTGAAATAAGGTCCAATCCAAGAAAGAGTAGCATGGGCAGTCCAATATTTGAGTTCTCAGTTTATTCGAAAGAAACAAAAAAAAAAAAACCTGCAAAGATATAATCAAAGCCAGTAATAAGCATACAATCAAATGCTCTTAATAATCTAAAAGGTAAGACATAAAAATGTAGCATTATAATCCACATCCTTTAGCAAATATCATTACAAAGTAAACATACTGTAAAGCTTATATTCTTTAACAAATGCCATGAAAATTGGCATCATTACAAGATTAGAAAATGGTTTTAAGAGTTACAATTGATTGCATTAAATTCTTCAGTTCTGAATGCTGAATATTCTCGTAGCTAGCCGTCTAACCACGCTTATCCTCATATGTTTTGTACCAATAACCAAACTTTCAAGATGGCAGCAAAGAGACCATCGTCATTATCTCTAAAAATGAACATACAAATCCCTAAAATTGTAAGTCTCACCAACTACACTCCTCGCTTGTCCATGAAGACAGTAACATCTCAAAATGGGATAGCATTCATTAATTAAATAATTTTTTGCAGCCAAACTATGGAAGTTTCTGATATATTCTGTGATTTAATCTTAACCTAATCTCAATTATAGAATTGATAAAAGGACTGCCTGTACAATCCGAATAATTGGTTAACAAATCGTACATAGAATGAGATTCTAAACAGGGCGTTACCCAATCAAATACTATATAAGTTAACTGCTTACCCAGGATCAACACCCCTCGTCATAGAACCAATGCACTGGCTCATATCTATGTCAACTCAAACTCCATACCGTACATGTATAAGGATTACCTGTTAACAAAGAATAGATTTACACTCACTTAGTTTTGTCATACATATTAATTTTACTTAAGTTTGAATTCCAATCACAAGAATTTGTCGCAATTTCAAGATAATAAGACTCTTCAATATCATCTTGAAACTTGACAGGGTTCAATCAATTAAAAGAGACTGCAAATAAAGACTCTTCACTTCCCAAATATCTATCCATATTTTGGGAATTGCTATATAGAGAGGACTTACAATCATGGTATATTCCATGCCTCACAACCAAAGTAATAAAGCCATAATAATGAATTAATCAAATGGTCTTCAATTCTTTTAAACCATAAATCTTGAAATACATATAAACCCCACAGACCTTTCAGATCTAACATGTTTATGTACCTGTCCCCACATATAGAAATCCTGTGTTTACTCATAAAAACATGTCGTGAATCATGATATTTTTTCTATCTTAAACATTATACTCTGCGTGACATTTTATTTTCATACTTATATATACTAAATGGCAGTATCTAAAAATAGTATCTACATACCAAAATTCAGAAGAAACACAAGGCATCAAAAAACCTCCCCGACGACCGACTTTGGACCCGTCGAAATGCTTTCGTACAGTACAGCTCAGAACAAGCACGAGAGAAGGAATGAATCTGCCGATACCCTGGCCATATTTAAGGAGTACCCATCGATCACACGGCTTTAGTTAGTTTACGCTAATTGGAACCGTATCACTTTAGAATTAATGGCTCCTGCATCATTAACAACTTCAAATCTCACTTTCCTCGGCTTTAATATTACTTAATTAAACAGGGTTACCTTGAACTACTTTACAAGAAATTCTGAAACTCAACTGTTAATTGAGCAAACTATTTTATCTTACGCAAGGAATATCACGGTGATTAGCCTTCATCATTAAAAAACGGGCAGACGCCAAAAGGAATTCAGAGAAACCTCAACAATGATTGGTTTTCTTTCATAAGCCTTGTGGCGGGGGATTCAATATCCATTTTAAAGGGTCCTTGAACCCAGATAACAAGAGTAATGAGAAAACAATCTTTTCAATCGTAAAATTCCTCACCTGCAAGTATTTATGGCCAAATAAGACTTATGTCTTTATCAAAAAAAAACAACAAAACTAACTTTCCAACAAATCCCCCACTCAAAATATGTCGTACCCGACTATGATATAGGATATAAATTCAAAGTATTTTCTGATTTTCTTTTCTTTTTCTTTTTTTCTTTCTAATATAATCAATACTCAAAAATGACAGATAAGATCATTATTACTGTTATCTCCCAGTTCACAAGCTCTGAAGTGGACAAACTTTTCTGCATGTATCGTGGCCCATAAAGTACTACCTTGTTCAAATAACAGTTTTCTAATTGTAAATATACCTTAAATATGAAAATACCTTTATAAATCACATCTATCCTCTGGATGTTGGTCAAATTAGATACATCTTTTCAAAGTTCTAATCACCTTTATCAAATTCCCTGGTTTTGTTTACTTTCCTGTTCATAAAATTTCTCTTGAAATACAAAATTGAAACAATCCAGACCCAGCCAATCAAACTTGACAAATCAATTACATATGAAACTTAATATCATTTACCACTAAAAAAAAAGTGTAGGAAGAAACTATCAAAATCTAACCTTGGCGATAAGTTTCTGTCAACAACTTCTTTACTTATAAAGTAAGCAGAGCTATCTCGTTTCTAAATTCAAAATCTCCCAAATACAGAGAATTCAAACTAAGCATCTTTCTTTTTTTTTTATAAAGGCTGAAAGTAAATTTTAGTCCGAGGAAAACAAAATTAGGCTGAGAATCAAGATCATAATTTTCTTCCCTTACTCCCATAAAAGAAAGTTTACCAGCTAAATACTTATGGTTTCAAAAATTTGCCAAATCGACTAAATTCGATAACTCATGTCGCCTTACATGGACCTAATTATTCAAATAATTAATGCCCTGAGCAAATTATTTCTGGAAGACGAGTTACTGCCGAAGTCGGCAAACCGAATACGATTACGATTCCTACCACGTGTAGGTCTTGTAGAACGTCAACTTGTCTCTCTAGAGGTTCAGAAGTCATTACTGGTTTAAATAACACACATTGGTACATCATACATACAACTATCTGTAAATCATCGGTATCTTCACGATGATTCTGGAGGCATTTGTGGATCCTAGCACACTCCTCAGCAGAGCCTTGCAGTTCCAGCCACAATGTCTGAATTTCTATCGATATTACTAGGTTTGGAAATATATCAGCGGACCTCCTAACTGAGGGGATCAATTATCAATCTTCGTCTATTCACCCAAACTTCGATTTACCACCAAAAACTGGCCTTAATCTGAAAGAAACATCAACTCTCCTACATTTTTTTGGCGACGATTACACAGGGAGAATCCTCATATTTGCTCTCACTTGAAGACGCTCTGAAAAAGCATCAACGGCGCAGTAACCTTATATTCCTACTTTAAAAAATAGGACCGTCTTCTAACCTTTATTTCATGAGGAACCACAATGCATTCCCTCGAATCCGAACGAACCGTCAGAAAAAGTATCCTTATGTTTAACCAACAATTCAACTATCTTCTCTTCTTCAACCACTGAATAAACCCTTCCAAGATTCACTCCTTTTGGGAGATCTACATCAATGCTCTGCTATCTACATTATTGCTTATCCTTCCTAATACTAGGGGTCCTGATCAGTAATAACATCAATATACTGCCACAACAAACTACGCCTTCCTAGTGATTCTACATAGATCCTCCTTTTTGCCTATTAACTGACTGTGCCTCTGCTACTGGTGTGTGAGGGGGATTCGTACTTCATGCTCAGAACTATTCTGGCACCAACAACTCAACATAGAGATTTCCTTTAATTCTTTGGGAACCTTCCACAGTACAAAGTGTAGGTCATTCCTACTCAATGTGGTCCTTCCCAAATACATCAGCGTCATAACACCTGACTGAACCGTACAACTACCCTTCGAACGACAAGGGTGGAAGAAACTTCCTCAGAGCTCACAACTAAGTAATGGGTATGATAACAGCTAATACTTCTCCAGAAGTCTTCACTTTTAATTCAGTTCTAATGAAGCGAACAGAATCAACTTCTTAATTCAAAAGGATAATCGTGAAGAATATTACACCCCAGCACGATGGGATGTTCACGTCGAACAGAATCGACGAACCTTCATCGTGGTGTCACAAGGAACTACCATGAAATCATGGACCTTCGATTTTACTGGGACTCTACATATCCTTCAAACAGGAAAGCTTTCACATAACCTATTCCTACTACGCTTTACAAACCAAACCATCAAGCTGCTTTAGACCACCATCTAGATCTTTAAACTTTGAATGAAATACCGATGAAGGGATTATGGAAGTCATCGGCACCTGTAATCAAAGACAAAACATCAAGTTCAAATCTTTGAACTGAATCTTCCCTCTAGGGCTCTCAGAGATTAACTTCTGTGCTAACTCACACTCTTAGCATTGTCTACTTCACCCACCGCTAACACTTGGACTATCTACAGGAACATTAAAGGACTTGTGGGTCTAGACATTACTATCTGTGGACAATTTTTAACCTAATATGCCCTCTAACCCTTGCACTTGTAACACAAAGTAGGGGCTGCAGTGCATGCTAGACGAGTGTGCCCTTTCTCCCACAGTTGTAACATACTATGCTATCGGATGAAACTTTAGGGGTACCACGCGGATTTGTGAGTGCCTTCAAACTCTCTACTGAATGCGGCCAAAACGCGTCTGTTTGCAATAACTGATTTAAATGACCTCTAAGTTCACCAAGTTTCCTGATTTGCCAACAACTGAATCCTGACTACAAGAAAGCTACTCCTATCATAGGGTCCTTCATCCTCACCGTTTCCTTTACCCCACCTTTCGACTAGACTCCTTGGTCTCTGAATAAATCTAATGCCTCCGTAAGCATATCCATAAAAGTCTTACTTTTCATAGCCATTTCAAATCTACGTAACTCTCGGCCTCACCCAGGATTTGCAGGCATTTTGAAAATAGTGCCCTCTTTTATGCTAACGTTCTAGATAAGCTCCCCGTAGTCCAGCGAAAGCTCACTAATAGCCATGATCAACCGGGCCTACGCGTTGATCGATATATCAGAACTCTCCCTAGCCTTTTAATCAGAACACGATGTCGAAAAGCTGATTACTAACTTAGTACGCCTGTACCATGATTTTGTAGGAAAGGATATGTAGACCCACATAGTATAACAATTTCAATAACATTTATTTAAGATATTTTGTTTTATTTTAGCCTATTTTATTTCGAAATTACCTTAGAAAAATTGAATAAAGGTCATCATAGCGCTCTCTTCGTCTTTCTTTCTCTCTCCTCTTAGTCCAGGCTAGGCCCCATAGGAAAAGACTCGAACCTTGTTTTTTGATATATACAATGTTTTTTGATGGTTCTTTGTCAATTCGAGGGTGCTGATTTCAAATCCGATGAGTGCCAGACGCGAAACCTTGAGCATTTTTCACAAATCGCGAAAATTCAAAATGGACGCCAAAATATAAAAATGAGTATTCCAATGGTATTTCTGAGGTTGTTTTGGTGGTTTCTTGTCAATTTGAGGGTGCTGATTCCAAATCCGATAAGTGCCAGCCGCGAAACCTCACAGATTTTACGCAAATCGCTAAAATTCAAAATGGCTGCCAAAACAGGAAATCAGTATTCCAAGGGTATTTCTGAGGTTGTTTTGGTGGTTTCTTGTCAATTTGAGGGTGCTGATTCCAAATCCGATAAGTGCCAGCCGCGAAACCTCACATATTTTATGCAAATCGCTAAAATTCAAAATGGCTGCCAAAATTCCCACCAAAACTGGAAATTAGTATTTCAAGGGTATTTCTGGGGTTGTTTTGGTGGTTTCTTATCAATTCGAGGGTGCTGATTCCAAATTCAATGAGTGCCAGCCGCGAAACCCTACAGATTTTCCGCAAATTGCTAAAATTCAAAATGGACGTCAAAATGGACACCCAATTGAAAATGCGTGTTCTATGGGTATATTTCAGGGTGTTTTGGTGGTTTCTTGCCAATTCAAAGGCGCTAATTCCAAATCTGATGATTAACAGCCGCAAAATCATACAGGATTTTTGTAAACCACTAAAGTCATCTGTCTAAAAATGAAAATGTGTATTGTTTCATAGGTTGTTTTGGTGGTTTCTGGTAAATTTAAGGGTGCTGATTCTAAATCCAATGAGTGCCAACCGTGCAACCTCTCTACATTTCAAAACGGCCGCCAAGTGAAATGAAAACGCGCTTTATGATTATTGTTATCTTTTTTTTGTTGTTGATAATTTCTTTCAATTGAAAATGCTGATTGAAAATCTGATGAGTTAGAAGCACGAAACCCTGAGCATTTTGCCCAAATCGTCAATATTCGCTGCCATCAGCCACGTAAAAAAATGTGTATGTGTATATCCGAGGTTATTTTTATATAATTTGTTGTCAATCTCATGGCTCTGATTCCAAATTCGGTGGGAACCTTTCAGGGAAACCTTGATTTTTTTTTTTTTAATGCAAAGCGGGTAAAAACGGCCGACAGTCATGAAAAAGGCTTATTAAATTCCAAATGAAAACAAATTCGTGAAAATGCCTATTTCATAGGTATTTCTTACGTTACCTAGTGGCTAGGCCTACTCATTCAAAATTACGCGAGCCCTAGAAATAATCATTTACCATTTTACTTATAGCAAAATGAGTCATATGATTCATTGTCGGATATATATATTTTTTCATATTGTATATATATCGTATGTTTTGTAAGACATGCAAAAGTATATTCAAATCTCACCGCACTATTACAGACATAATACATTTTTAAAAATATAATTTAAAGACTGGGTTTGTGAGTGATCCCGACATCAAAACAATATTCTTGGATTCACCCGCCCCCCCCCCCCCCCCCCCCCAGACAGAATAGAGGATGTAAATAAAATACTGGGTTTCCCTTATTAACCCTTTCATGATTTATTGAACAACAGGAAACACATAACATAAAACTAAATGATCGAACACGACTAAATAAAAAATAATTGTTCTGAATAGATGCAGGATGTAGGCGTACTTCTTCTTCATGTCAGGGGCGGATCCGAGGGGGTGGGCCGGGGCGGAGGGTGTGGGCTCCCCGTAAGATCTGACTTTATCCGACCCTTATAGGTAATGGTGACTTTCTTGAAGGCCGAAGTCAAACAAAAAAATAACAACTGAGAGAATAATTTTGATAAGGAAAAGAATCATGATTGGAGAGCATTTTCGTGTTGTGGGGGAACCTCAATATTGTTCAATGCTGAAAGCACGGTTAGCTTGGGACCCTATGACAGTAAACGGCCAAAAGAGTCTCATAACTTATTATTGGCAATTGGTCATAAAATAGATTTTACATGACTTCAGCCATTTCTTTCAACTTTCTTTCTTTTTTGTCCTGTGTAGTTTTGTGGCAGGTACTTATCGGATTTGGAATCAGCGCCTTCGAATTGGTAAGAAACCATCAAAGAACCTTAAGATATACCCATAAAAGACGCATTTTCAATTGGGCGGCCATTTTGGCAGCCATTTTGAATTTCAGCGATTTGCATACAATCTGTTGGGTTTCGCAGCTGGCACTCATCGCATTTGGAATCAGCACCCTCGAATTGATAAGAAACCACCAAATCAACCCCCAAAATACCCTAGGAATACCGATTTCCAGTTTTGGCGGCCATATGGCAGCCATTTGGAATTTTAGCGATTTCCGTAACATCCGCGAGGTTTCGCGGCTGGCACTCATCGGATTTGGAATCAGCACCCTCAAATTGACAAGAAACCACCTAAACAACCTCAGAAATACCATTGGAATACTCATTTTCATATTTTGGCGGCCATTTTGAATTTTCGCGATTTGTGAAAAATGCTCAAGGTTTCGCGTCTGGCACTCATCGGATTTGGAATCAGCACCCTCAAATTGACAAAGAATCATCAAAAAACATTGTATATTTAAAAAAAACAAGGTTACATGGTCTCTAGCCTGGACTATCTCCTCTCTCTCTTGATCTCTCTCTTGCCGTTCAAAGACAAATATAAGTACTAAAAACAACATCAACAACAACACTGACATGAAATTTAAATTCATTTATCTTTATAAAAAATATACAAATAATGATTATATAATATTTTATGCACAAAAATGAAACAAAAAGAATAAATTGAATAATTCCATCTCCTTAGTTTTATCATAACTAAACCGGCAACAAAAGCTAGTCTACAACTATCAACACCAAATGAACAAAAAAAAATCACATGGAATGAAATATGTACAGAACATATATTTTTTTATAGACCCTATTTATTATGGTGACAAATAATTACAAAGAAACAAAACTTTTGATTGTCTGCGACTTCAAAACAACACATGACGAATTGTAGTCTTACAAAGCAAACAAGTTTAAACATTGGTAAGAATATAGTTCCCCTGTGAAGACCAAGATTCATAGATTTCAAAATAAAATAAATAATTCTTACTGAAAGTATCAAGGTTCGTCATTTGTAAATGATATCCAAGCCTCTTTAACGTCAATAGGAAAATAATTAGAACGGTGTCTGAATAATTAACAGTTACAAGTAGGCCTATGACGCTGGTACGGTGATGACAAAATGCAGGGCTATAATATTATACTCGGTGGACTACTGTGTATATTCTGTCATCCGAGATGTCAATAGTGTACAGTGAATTATTGTAGTAATTTGGCATCCCAGATGACAGATCACAGCATCTAACACAGTATCTACTGGGCTCATTTCAGTAACTTAGTACAGTAATCTACTGTACCATTTACAAAATCGGGTGCAAGAATATGTGCCAGAAGCCCTTAATCGCGAAAGTTTAGGTATGTGAAGATATTAGCTTATAATATATTATAGTGTATTAATATAATATTTTATTATTACCACTTAACTCACCACTTCAATGATTGTCAGGGTACAGGTGACTCACGTAGTCTGGATGACGAATCAGGCAACCCCATCTTTGACTGTGAGGCCTCCTGCACATAGTTGTAAAATTCTAGTTGTAAAAAGTGATTAAAAAAAAAAGTATATAATTCATCTTTGTCACTATATGGAAGACAGATAATATTGATCATCAATTAAAAAATTACAAGCAAGTTTTGTTTGAATGATCTTAATTGATGACTCTCTTCCTTTCTTGGGCACTTCTGTTGAGAAACCTTTTTCTTTTATATTCAAGATATCAACTTAATCCTAAATCTGCAAGCATGATGGAATTGGATTTTGTGTTTTAATTTTCAAGTTGTGTGGATTAATATTTAAAGTTTTTCATTTTGTGACAAGACTTGCAAGCTACTACCCCTCTTTCCTAAAGATACTTCTATTTTTATTTTAAGGTTAACAGACATACATGTCCAGTAATACATCAATTGCAAAAGTGAAAAATACTTTTGATAAACTGGTATAAGAATTTTGGAAAATCAGAAAGCAGGTACACACAAAA
>CALNVZ010000770.1:40792-65599 GCA_940671915.1 Paracentrotus lividus
CAGTTGCTAGGTAACTTTAATTCTCCTAGCAACAGGCTATTTAGATCTTGTTATTTCAGAAAAGATTTCAATTAAAGTTTCTGAGCATCAAAAATAGTATTCCATTGTGCAGTTCACTCCACTGTACATAGTTAGGCTGGAAACGGTTGCTAAGCGCAACATATTTTTATAATATCAATTGGCATAGCAACCATTATCTTCTGACTACACAACAAAGAATTGAATCAAAGTACATGATAAATGTGTTGAATTGACCTCCATGATTTTTTAAAATTATATCCATGTATAACCTTGGGTCTGGTGAATAAACACAAGCACAAGCTCACAGACACCCTCAAAACACAACAGCAGCACACACACACACACACGCAACAACACGCATACACACACACACACCACACACACACACCACACCCACACCACACACACACAACACACTCATATTCCTAATCCCTCCCCTGTCCCAGGCAGGGAAATCAACCAAAAAAATGAAATATTTTGTAACCCTAGTAATTAGCCAAAACATTTGCTAAGATAAATGTGTGTTACGTATTGCCGGTCATGTGTGCCATCAAAGTGACCTGACGAATCATTGCTCCTTGTTTATTATGTTCTTGCAAATTTCTAAATCAAAATAAGTTTATCTGTTTGTAGCTATCACATATGCCATCATAGCACACGTCGTACAGTAGGCACACATAATACAGGAAATGGCTACTTTTTGGTGAAAATGGTCATGTAACGTTTTCGTAAAAATTAACGCTGCGCGGTCATGCATGACAGTTATGAGATGTGTTATATGTCAAATAAAAGAAGAATAAATTCTCTTGAGCTCTGTTACATTAACTTTGGCTAAATACTCATCAAATTTAGTTGACAGTAATTGAAACTTTGTTATTCATATTTTAACCAGAAAAGCATTCTGCCACAGGTCGAATTCTGTGACCTTTTGACCTCTCGTGACATTTACGTGACACTAATTTGCAAAATATTTATATCCTCTTTTAGCCCTATTCAAGACCAACATTTTGAGGGGTCACTTGCTCCATAAAAATGATATCTTGAAAAGTTATACATGGTTTTCTTTTACATACCCTTAATATAAACCATTTCAGTGAGGAAAGTGGGCGTGGTCAAAAAAACTCCATGGGGGTCCCTCGGGAATTAGTTTTTTTTTGGTTAAACTCATTTTTCCCATTCACCAGACCCATAGCTACATGAGGATACCCATGGACATGAATTGCAGGGGGGGTGCAGGGTTTCGACCCTAGACAATGGCCTATAACATCTCCCGCTATACAAAGCTATTTGGAATGTCGTCTCCAACTTCTTGCGGTCCTAAATAAAATTAGAAAAAAGGGAAAGGTTGGGTGACATCTATTCAATCCTATTTTTATGGAGGGGGGGGGGGTGGTCTTTATATGCATTGGATATATATTGGTTACATAAAAATAACCCTAAACATAGCTAACAGCAACATAGAAAGCTGTTTTCTGTAATAATAAAAAAACAACAACATTTATTCACCTTTGGGTTTGTAGAAAAGCAACCTAAAGCTGCAGCAGCTTGTTTTCTCCATATATCTTGGACCCTGCATGGTGGATCTTCTTCATCCTCGTCCAGACCATGGATTGTGTTGAGCAGCTTCCTGCATACCGCTACCTTCGCCTCCAGGTTGGGTAGATCGTCTAGAAGAAGTCCCTGCTCTTGCTGGAATAGGGCACTGACTTGGAGAGCTTCAGCTGCCACAATAGCCCCGTGCACCCTAACTGTGCATTCCTTGAAGTGAGAGAACCTATAAATTAAAAAAAAAAACAAAACAAAAAAGAGATAAGGTATAAATTTTGTGTAGCATAATATGTAATAACACATAAATACTGTCAGAAAGACAGTTGCCATTCCTTTAGTAACAATGAAATTAATATCAAATCCCTCATTACTACAGTACATGCCAAAAGTTTTTAGGGTCACCCTCAAACTTAAAAGAAAATCATTTCACTGCATTCTGCATTCATTGAAATGTACCGATACAGAATGATTATTGTGAGGGAGTACCTGTGATTATTATTTTCACAAAAAACCTGATATTTCACACCTTAGTGGGCATAAGATGCAAGAAAAACTTGCAAATGAGAAGAAAGTTTAGAGATTTACTGCAAAAATAACTTGGTCTTTGGCATTAATAGTTGGATATCAGTTGAAGTTGTATACTAAGTTTCATAAAAACTCTTCCAGTCAAATGGACAAAAATAAACGATGAAAACATGCCAAATTTAAATTTTTATTAAAATCTGTTTCTGTAATTAACGTCAATGTAGGAGGCAATCAATGCCTGACAAGTGAAATTTGGCCTAAATTCATTGATGGATATTGTTCATTCTACCATGAGTTATTCCATCCAACTTGACACACGGCTCCAGATAATCACAAGCTAGCATTATCCTGATAAAACCTGTGTATCAGGAAAGTCACTGAACCATGACGGAGTCCTAAACTTTCATCTCATTTGCATGATTTTTTTTTTTTTTTTTGTTGTATATTGTGCCTACTGAGGCATTAAAACATCAGGGTTTTTGTGAAAATAAAATCAGAGGTACTCCCCAAAACAATCATTCTGTATCGGTACATTTGAATGAATGCAGAATGCAGAGTATAAATTAAAAATTCAAAAATTTCTTTAACATCTAAGGGTGACCCCAAACTTCTGGCCTGTACTGTACATGTATTATCTTGCCAATCTACAAAAAATGAAACTGTGAAGATCTTAGTACCAAATTCGCTTTTATCTACATTATCTATTGATGACATGAGAGATTAATAAATAGGCGTTGAGCTTCATACATGTATTATCTAAATCTCAAGACCATTCCCTCCCATCAATAATTTTGATGCACAATCATCTTTGCGGTTGTCTTTTCTGATTTTAACACTACCTTCTCCGTGTCACTTACTTAGCATCACCAACAAGGTCAATAAGTGCTGCGAGGAGATTACAACCACCAAGTAATGTGTACTTGAAAGTGCTGGCCTGTTGTTCATCCCAGTGGTCTGTTTTTGTCATGACGGGTAGAACTGGGAGGTGGATATTTTGGTTGGAGATGATTGCTGCCTTGAAAGCCTCTACCCTGCTTGGTGTGCACTTGATTAGCGTAAGCACAGGGTCTCCTTGTAGATATTCTCAATCGGCACCTTGACAACACCTACAGTTGATTAAAATTGAATAGACAAGAAACAAAATAATTAACATTGTAAAGAACAAATGATGTGGTTTGGAAACATTGACAGATCAGGGTGACCCTGGGCATGAGGTCCATTTTCATACCATGTGGGAGGAATTTTGGGAAATGATTAACTGAGATTAAAACTACCATGTCATATTTGGGTTCACGATAACAACTTCAAAAAGAACTTGCTCATTATTCATTCTAAACTTCTTCTCTTTTCCCACTTTTTTGTCTCACTCAAGTAGTAGATAACAAAGTGAATGAATACATTCATTATTCAAAGGGAGAAAAAAGGCTAAGGTTTTCTTATATTTTCATATAGCCATATTTGCAATAAGCTTTGTTACGGATGCATTACCAATACATAAAACAAACCTTTGAAACTTCTGTCTGCACTTGTTGCATAGGGAACTCTCTGCCTTTTCCTGCTACTCTTTCTTGTCGCAATTGGGGTGGAAGCTAGCAGAGGTTGCACAGCTCTTTCCAGGTCATCCAGCGTGAATGTGTCGATATCAAATTCCTTAGCCAACGAGGTTGTATCCATGTTGTCTCCATTCAAGAAAATTTTCTAGCTAGCCAAAGTGAACTACAACAGTAAAAAGAGAGAACAAAATTAATCATCAGAAGATCTAGGTAAGGTTAAATTCTAGGAACGAATTACAGGGATCATCAACGAAAGTCATTAAATCCAATAAATATTCTTTCTCAGGCAGACTTGGGATAAGAGTTATGCTTGAATAAAGGTTAAACCCATAGTAACATGAAAAATAATCACTGTTCAAAGGCCTTTTTAGGTTTGTAAGTGACAATTTATTCTTTTGATGTGTGCTCAGTCATGGATCACCATTCTTTTATTAAGATTATTCTAGGTGTTTAGTTTTTTTCTGACTCACTCAGTATCAACCCAAATCTAAAATGGCACTGGGAAGATGATTGCACAAATTTAGTCATATTAGTCATTCCATTGTGACTCGCGTGACATTTACACAAAATTTCAACTAGTTAAGGCTATTCTTCAAAATTTCATGATGCAGACCTGCTTTTGTTACATATTTCAATCAAGGTAAATGACATTACACATTAACACAAAGAAATGTTGGTTGCAAAATCATTTTTGTTAGAGATATTCCAGTGACGCGACACTATTGAAGGTTTCTGACCTTACTGTACTTGACTGAAATTTCCTCAGAAGTTACTTATCCGATGTGCATGAAATTTTCTGGAGATAATTTTGAAACATTGAGCAACAAATCTGGTAAAATTTCAGTATCCTTTGGCTAGTAATTTTAATTCTATCACCATTTTAAAATGTGACTCGTGTGACACAGGAGTGTGACTCGCGTGACTAGTCACTTTTTACTAAGAGCTGAACCAATTATCATGATTACATATAGTAGAATGGGCCACAATTCAACCAAACAAAATTTTTATAGTCAGTTGTATCACATACAACTTAAAACAAAAGAATGATTTCATTCAAGATAGATTTGGAGGTGATTTTCCCATTGACTTGTGTATTGTAGCAACATAATTTATAGAAAAGCAAATATGAAAACCTATGATTATAAATTTTGATAACTCAAAAAATATTTAAGATAAAATTATGAAACTTTTAGGGATTATATTTCATAATATGTCCTACAAGGATGCTAAGTTTCAGAAAATTTAAAAACTCCATTGCAGATATCTTAGGGGGTTGAAACCCATCCACTTTTTCTCATTTTCACCAAAATTCCAATGTTTTCCTCAATTTGATAAATCAGAACATTTTACAAGACTTATTTGAAGGCAGATTTTATTTCTTTTCAACAAAATCCTAATCATTATCTTTATTTTCCCAAACTTTGCTTGTTTTGTAAAATGTGACTCGCGTGACAGTACCCTAAGAAACCTTAAAGTGACTCGCGTGACTGTGCTTTAGGGCGTTTTTTCATAATGAAGGGGTCTACACTTGAAAATTTTCTTTGGTGGTATGATTGAGGACCCTAAGCTCCTTACTTTTTATCAACTACAAATCATACACTCTACTACATTTTAAGTGAACTAAAAATATGGGTGTATTTTTGTGACTCGCGTGACACATTTAGAGGGTGTTTTCAATTTGAAATATTGTCAAGCTCGGTTCACATAATTGCAGGAACCAATGTGATATGACAAGATGGGTATAAAGTAAATCAGAATACTAAAATTTATTAATCTACTCACTATGGAACATGCTTTAAATAGAATTATTAAAATCATTACCAAAAAACTTACTTTTTAAAGCAAATTTGTTGTCTCTTCGAGATGGTGTAACTCGGTTGCTTGAAGATAAAAGGTGATGAAAATTCAGATTTATACCATTTGAATAAAACTAGCCAAAAAGTACTATTTTTTTTTTCATTGGTTACATTTGGAATTTTAAGCCATGGGCGTCGAGTCACACGGAATGGCTGATATACTGTTAAAAAAGGTCTGGCTTTGAATGTGATATATGTCATATATTTGGTTTACTCTTGGAACAGTACTATCCTAAGCAATTTTTAAAGGGAATCTAGTGTAGTGGGAAGGTGTAAAAAAAGATGAAGAAAATGATTGTGAGCTTTTTCCTCTTATTTTCATGATATTTGGGAAGAAAATCATAATTAAAAAAAAATCTACATGAAAAGATTGCTCTTCAAATGCCCAAATAGTCATAATATGATCCAAAATATACCACACAGCCAACATGTTTGGGTCCCGAACATTTTGTGTTGCCCGATATACATGTTTGCATTTCTGTGTAAGAGCATGTAGCTCAAAACTGAATTGGATTAATTTCTTATCATTTTGGCGATTCCAAAACCTAACAGCAAAAAATAATGCTCAGGTGAAATGTTATCAACCTCTCCAAATCACTATTAGACAGTGTTTTCCACAATTCAATGACATGACCAGAACACTAGTTTCACTTTAACAAACTGTCAGTCTTGGAAGAACATGTTTATATAATGTGTGTTTGTTTGTTTGTTTGTTTTTAAATATAAATTTAAAAAATCTGAAGTCCACAAAGACATTTCATTCCCACAAGTCAGATTCGCGCCATTGTAGGCCTACATGTACATTCATTTGATAGAGCAGGGCAAGTCCGAGATAATGTCCCCTGAAAAAAAAAAAAATAATAATTCATCTGTCTTATGAAGGAGTTTTTGGTAGGATATATAAGCCCAAATGTCAAACTTTGAAAGTTCATTAAGAAAAATACGTTAATATGCAAATTTGGGGCATCTAATTGGTAAACAGAGCATTACGTACCCTAGTACTATTTCAAAATGAAAAAATATTTTTTTTCTTCTATTTTTTGGCTATTTTTTGGCTATTTTCTTACAATTAGTCTATTTTTTTACTATTTTCTTTCTGAAAATAGCCAAAAAATATACTATTTTTTGGCTATTTTCTTGACATGAAATTGGGCAAATATATTTTTTCTATATTTTCTATGAGCTATGTTGAAAATGTATCTATTTTTAAACTATTTTTTCTACTTTTTTTTTCTAATTTCTGTCCATGTATCTATTTTTTGACTATTTTTCTCCTTTTTTTTTCTAATATCTGTCCATGTATCCATTTTTTGACTATTTTTTCAACTTTTTTTTCCATGTATCTAATTTTTGACTATTTTTTCTACTTTTTTTTCTTCTAATTTCTGTCCATGTATCTATTTTTTGACTATTTTTTCTACTTTTTGTCTAATTCTGTCCATGTATCTATTTTTTGACTATTTTTTCTACCTTTTTCTAATTTCTGCCCATACTATTTTTAATCTTTTTTTTTTTTCACGTTGTTAAATTTACCAATATATTTTTTTTTATAAATTTTCTATTCATAGTGGAAAAAGTGTGTCTATTTTTAGACTATTTTTTCTACTTAATTTCTGTCCATAATATTTATAACGTATTTTTCTTTTGATATCTGTCAACATTTTCTATTATCTTTACAAAAAAGTCAATATATTGTTTTCCTTTATTTTGTCATGTTTTTTTTTACCACTTGGTTTACATAGTCAAATGATTCAACTGATGAAAGACCCTGTTGAACATGGTGGTTGTGCAATTAAAAAAAAATTTCAAATCAAACTGTCTGCCCTGTCTTATTATATATTCAGATGGATGAAAAACCAACAAAGTTACTCATGCTGATGCACTATGATGATATCAATGAAAATTGAATTAAGCGTCCCTGGGATGCATAATTTCAGTACAGTGTGCCTATAAAGGCAAAGCTAGAATTTGATCCCTGCCGTTGTCTTTCTTTCCTTAGGCAAGAAATTAATCTACACATACTTTTCTGTGTTCAGGAATTTGTTAATGGGTACCAAATGTTTATTGATACCCTTGGGACACAGCATATTTGCCACATGGCTATTACCATTCTTATTCATTATCATTAGCATAATTATTATTAATAGAAGTATTATTCATACCTAAGGTAATTCTCAGTGAAAAGAGTGCACATACGTTTCATTTTCAATAGGTTGAGAATAGGTAATTATAAACTGTATACAAAGCTGATTATAGAAAAGTGAACAAGTTGATTTTGGTGATACAATAAAGTTTATTTTTCTAGATGTAGAAAGTATGATTGTACACGCATATCAATTTTGAATATAATTATCTTGCAACATACATGTAGGTCACAAAATGATTTCAAAACTCATGAATCTTGTTTTGTAGATTAATAAAATATCTTGAGGTTACAGGCTAAATTTACGAGGCCAAACACTTTTCTTCTTCATATAGCCTTCTTTAAATTATTCCAATTATGCTTACAAAACACAGATCTGCCAACTACATGTAGTATGATTTTATCCTATTTTTATAGGATTTTTCAGTGAAAATAGAACACTTATAGGATAAAATAGGATATTTTTATTCCTTAAAATACAGAGTTGGAAAGTACATGGAAAGTAAAAATGGAATATTTTTCTGAAAATTTGATTTTTATGATAAAATAATAGGATTTTTACATCGGTTGGCAGCTCTGAAAACAAAACTGTAGTAAGTGTACAGAATCCTACATCTTCATCCCCAATATCAATCCATACACATTGCCTACATATACTTAACACATTGACAACTGTTTCTTCAGAGCTGTTGAGTTGTACTGGTACAATATTACCTGCAGTTGCGTTTGTGTATGTATCTGAAGATAACACTAAATTGTGCAACTTATATTTGTGTAGAACAGCAAAGAAAATTGGAATCTGACATGGACAATTGTCATATTACAAAGAATTTGATTGATCGAGCCACATGAAATAAAAAATCGCGTCATTTAATATACAGCGTAACTGCTACACTTAAAGGTATAGAGCTGTAATGGTCAGGATGAAGAAATTGATGTGAAATGAGCTGACTTATTCACATATTGATTTACATGCATAAAGATAAATGTGTACGAAATTAGGAAATGATTCTCACACGTACTCTTGCATATTCTAATCTGAATATCACAAACAAATTCCCCAACGGTAACTCCTACGGACCGCCAGCGGTGTTGGGACCGCTGCTTTCGGCGATAAGCCAGTGGCATTTCCACACCTTTTGGCAGTTTGTGGCGAATAGAAACGACGCACGGCTTAATTATTTTTGATTTGCAATAAATAGACCATTTCTGGGTCGATTTTATTAAAACTGTGAACATACTCTAATTTGTCACTGAAAAACTGTGTTGTGTGAATATTTTTACTACAATATCTGAAGCGCCACCTCTCCCAAAACTACTCGATACATTTAAGTACATGTAATGCTAAGCCAGTACAAACTTGATTGAATAAAGAGTCTTGAGAATTGCTACACCTTACGTACTACCTTATCAACAACCATTGAAATGTCAGGCCATTTCTCACTATCTCTGAATGCTCCAATAACTGACACTCTAATCAAAATGGGTTAAGAGAATTTGCAACATCTTTTTCTGTAGATTTCCCTTTCACTGTGGACATTTCAAATGCTAATACAGTGGGACCTCGCGATAACAAGGTCTTTTGGACCACAGAAATAACCTCTTTATTTTGAAACCTTGCTATATCAGGGCCAAAATACATTTGAATACAAAGACATGGGACCAGAAAAATAACTGGTACAATGACAGTTTGTTACATCACTGCTCTTTATAATGAGGTTCCCCTGTACAGGCAAAATACAATTAGGTTAATCTTTCTCATGAAGATTTGGAATCCTGCCAATGAATCCTACATCTTCATCCCCAATATCAATCCATACACATTGCCTACATATACTTAACACATTGACAACTGTTTCTTCAGAGCTGTTGAGGTGTACTGGTACAATATTACCTGCAGTTGCGTTTGTGTATGTATCTGAAGATAACACTAAATTGTGCAACTTATATTTGTGTAGAACAGCAAAGAAAATTGGAATCTGACATGGACAATTGTCATTACAAAGAAGTGGATTGAGGCACATAAAATAGCATTTCAAGAAAAATTGAACTTGGCCATAGCACATTTGTCCATCAAGTCCTATAAATTCTACAGTGTAACTGTTACGCTTGATGTTAGACCAGTAAGATTTTGACTGAATTATCATCCCTTTTAAAAAGAGTCTTGAAAATTGATACACCTTGCGTACTACCTGATCAACGGCCATTGACAAGTCAGGCCACCTCTCACTTTCTTTGACTGCTCCAATAACGGAAACTCCAACAGAAATGGATTCAGTGAATTTGCAACATCTTTTTCTGGTTAAACGATCATAGAATGCATGTACATCAGAGCCTACTGTAAAAGATGCCTCAAAATTTGGAATTATTTGTTGTAAGCATATTGCATTTACGATCTGCTGATAAACTCCTCTTGTCCCGTGAAAAAGATTTTTTATGTCACCATTAAAATCCTCAAACGGAAAACAGGAATTCGCCCAAAGGGGACCTAAAAGCCTCACCTTCTCAACATAATGGAGAAGACTATGCATGTTTGATGTTTGGTATCGTTTTCCATAGAGGTTTTATATACGGAGACAAAAGTGTTTCAACATCCTCTCTACTTTCAACAAAGACTCTTCAGAAATGGATTCAGATAGAAGAATAAATGCAGACTCGTTGAGTAGAAGAAAATGCTGGAAGTATTTATCGGGCAAAATACCCCACAAACAGGGCAGCGAATAAAACAATAAAAATGACCGATATTCTGATGCCTTCCAAAATTTAATGTGACTTTCAATATTCCTTGGCATTCTTGTTATAAAATTGGGGGGAGAAATGTTATGTAACCTCTGATCTACCTCTTTTACAAATTTTGAAATAGAAAAACCTTCATGACGATAACAAGTTTCAAACCATAATGAAATGAACATTTTCATTATGCTCAGGACGAGGCCATGCATATAGTCCACTGCGACATTGTCAATGATATTGAACTTCGGGACAAACAAAAACCAGCTATACCCCTTCACACCACCAACAGGTTTTCCTTGTCGCTGGGCTTCTGCTGCAAATTGGAGAGTTTCCTCATGGGTCCTTGGGTCATGATGACCAGTTAGAGTATCTAAGATGTATGGGTAAGCACAGGTGTGCCCACCTCCAGCCGTACATACCATCTCCCCAGGAGAAAGACAGAAAGGACATCCCATATTACCGTTGAACTGTGTGAAATCTTGAAACGTACATCTCGCAGGAGCATCCATCACTGCACTCAGCAGAATGCCACGTACGAGCACCTCACCTAACCCATCAGCATGTAGTCTGTAGCCTAAAGAAAATTAAGAAAAATAATGGCTTTGTTAGATTTGCTGAAAAACTTAAAGGCAATGGCTAACATTGTCGAAAATAGAAATAAAATTTAACTGATTCAGCCGGTGCGATGTTTATTACTTTAAACCTTTGGGCAAAACAGGAATTGCCTGAATTTTACAAGTTCATTGGCCCTGTATATTTCAAGATACAAGCGATTTAACACTGATAATTCATCAGCGACCGGCCGGTTGTTTAAGACTCCACAGCAACGTGCGGTGAGCGGACTAATATCTGCGGTATTACCATGCTGTCTAGTAATTGGATTGTCACTATACATTTAATACAAGTCATGAAAATTGAATATAACAATTTTGATTTGTTTTAATTCAATAAGTACTTTTCCATGAAGTTGGTTTTTTCCAACCAACAAAATACAACTAAACATACATTTTGAATAGCTCAGTTTGTGAATGTTCTGAAATATAAGGTTAGCAATCCATAAAATTTGGCAAGGAATTCTTTGTGGAACACAGGTAACATTTTGTCCTCGATCAAAGCCATACAAGCATTTAATGTCTGTGGATTTAAAAAAAAAGTTATCTGACAGGACATGTGCGATTCATGGCATTGTTATTATTTTTATCTGAACCATTATAGAGAGAGAATTAAACGTACTGTAATATCTGGTGTTGGTAATAATCGGAAAATTAATGTTCATGGAATCGCACAGAACTTGAATGGAATGTTCGAAACTACAAATGAATATGTGCCATATGATTTTGCAAGAAAATGTATAATTGCAGAGTAATGAGCGAATATAAGGCTTAAAAATTGGCTTTGTCGGGACTGTACTGTGATGGCTGGAGTGAAAAAACACATGGTAACTAAAACTATTATGCTTTTAACCACTTTAGAACTACTTGATTAAAATTCCCTTGTCATGACAAGCCTTCTTGTACATTGTAATCAATATAAGATCACTTCTAACCACTTATTTTCCAAATTAAAGTTCTTTGCAGATACAAAATGTTAGCTTTAAAAATAGGTATTTTTTGCTTGTTTGGTATGTCTGATACTTAAGAACTTACCATCAACAAATAATTCATTGAATGATTCTGCAAATGGTTGCAGAAATGTCCTGAAGAACGGTTTTCCAGTACCATACCAAACACCTAAAAATATCCGCTCTTTGCGACTGTACCCGTGTAAACCAGAGAAACAAACAAATGAAATTTAATAATAATAATAATAATTGTAATTGAAAAACACATAAGAGATTAAAACTAATAGAGTATGAAATACATTAAAAAGTACGCTGGGATGGAAAACAGGCCACATAGAGGTTTTGTTTGACTTGAAGATTGCTACTCCATCTGTGTTGAGTTGGAAAGATAGATGGATCTCCTTATCAAGCCTATCTTGAGAAGTCCCATGAAAGAAGCCTTGAGAGTTGAAGTGGCGCTTATACAGAACACCATCGAACACGTCTTCTATGTTGTTTTCGTTTTCCTTTGATCTCTCCATTCTGTACTTTAGGTTTTCAACAAAACCTTTACCTGGTCAGAGAAATTAAAAAGATGAAAATCAATATAAAAATATTTAACCAGAAAAAAAAAGCAAATGCACTGCAGGTAATTTGTGAACTCCTGAGAGCCCTTGTCATGATTTTTAAAGGAATTACATTTTAAAAATCATATGAATCTGCCCCTTATGTGAGTTATATCTTTTGTTGTTAAAGGGGGCCTCCAGGCCAAAAAATAAAAAAAAAAAATAAATAAATAAAAAGAGTAAAATTCAAGAAGCAAAATGCTCCAAACCTGATCAAAATTGGATAAGAAATAACAAAGTTATTGAATTTTAAAGCTTTGCATTTTTCTGGAAAACAGTTCTTTTTAAAGGGAAAGTTCACCCCAAAGATTACTTGAGTTTAAAAAATGCAGAAAAAATAAAGAAAAATATTGGTGCAAGTTTGGACAAAATCCGTTAGAGAATAACGGAGTTATGGACTTTTGAAGTTTTGATTTTGTGACGTCACATGCGAGCAGCTCCTCCATTATGTAATATGATAAATATTACATAAAATACAGTTTTCTCTGAAAATTTAGAATATTTTCGTCTGTGCATTTGATATACAGGTATTGTCTGAAATGTTATTCAATAATAGATTCTGAAAAGAAACAATATTAATCTATCGTGGAACGTAAAAAAAAAAAGCAAACTTATTGAATATTTAATACATGACCAATGGGCAGCTGCATGCTCGCATGTGACGTCATGAATCCAAAACTTTAAATACTCTTTTATTATTTGACCGATTTTCATCAAACCTTCGCCAATATTTTTCTTTATTTTTTCTGCATTTTTTAAACTCAAGTAATCTTCAGGGTGAACTTTCCCTTTAAGCTCCTCATAAATATGCAATGAGTAGAGTGATGATGTCACACTCCCACTTTTCTTTTTCTTATTTCATTATACAAAATCACAATTACTTAATTTTTTCACACATCCTTGTAAATTACATATTCCTCTGTCCCAATTAAGTCTCGTAATGAAGATCCAAAATCATAATTAGTTGACAGTCTCAAAGGTACTGTCAAAGAAGAGAAAAATTGAATAATATCCATTTCATATAATAAATTACAAAAGAACAAGTGGGGATGTGATATGTCATCGATTTGCTCATTGCATATTCATGAAGACATGTATAGAACAGTTGTTTTAACCATAATAATGTAAAACTTTAAATAGTCATAACTTTGTAATTTTTCATCCAATTTTAATGTTTTTTTTTGTTTGCTTGTCTGATTTTACTCTTTATTTTCAAATCACATTAAACTTGGCCTGGAGGCCCCCTTTAATCGTGAATGCATGCATACAGACAGATTCGGGTGCTTGTCGTAGCTGCCCAGAAAGCCTACATTTGATTGGAGCTTTTGTCTTTTTTCTGCAGCATGAGCCCCATCAACTCTAAGTAGAATGGGTCATATTAATTAAAGCAGTTTTTCTGCAGCATTTTTAGATTGTGATGTTTGGAACAATATATCTGTTAGAATACACAACTATATTCTCAATTGTTTTGGCACAAAGCAGAAATGGATACTGCAGACTTTAAATCTTCTCAAACAGAACACCGTTTTACGAAAAAAAAATAAACAGTGATATCTCGATATCAAAATTCGATTGACGAAACGATCGCATGATCACCACCACACTGAAAAATTACGAGAATTGTGTCATATTAATTCGTGCACCTCGGTTTGCACAAGATTTATCGCAAATAGGTATCCATCAAAGGTGCAATATTTACATCAAAATAATGGCAAAATATCAAGGAATCGAGTGGTATGCTGCTTACTTACAATTTTGATGATTGGATGCATTCAGGTCAATGTCGCAAGCATGATATCACATTTTTAATATCACACCACATTTTTGGAAATAATAATGTAATGATGCACGAATTAATATCACATCACCATACATTTTATTTGTCTTAGTTAGAAAATGAGAAAATACTTACGTGAAAACGAAGACTGCAAAGCGCTATTCAGCGGGTTGATGATAAAAAAATTCTCGCCATTCCTTGAACTTGGTTTACTGCAAACATGACATGCTGGCAATATAGGCCTATCTCCAAAATAACTGGAGCAGTGCTCGCAGTAGTAGTGTTTTACCATAGCTGGGGTTTTGATTGTCGACATGAATTTGTTGAATAGACGAAGAGATGTCACACACATGTTGTCGGAGAGACAATGTAGTTCGATAAGTGTCAGTAGGTCTGAGACACACTCTCCTGACAAACCATGTCGCATAATAAATGTTGCAATAAGCAACACACTTACTCCAATGGTTAATCGCGAACCATGATACAGTGATTCATCTATGCTATCCTTTACCTCATTATTTTCATCCTTGCCATCATCGTGTCCACCTTCATCGTGGTCGACATTGGAGGCCTCTGACTCTGTGGGAAGGTGATGCTGCTGTTCTTGCTCAGGGTTAACAATAACATCTTCCAATTCCAAATCGAAATCATCATCATGATCATGATCTGACAGTGACATGTCTAAAAGCGCAGGGTCCAACTCACGATCAGTCTCTGTAATGTTCATCATTTCCTCACTCCCGTTTTCCTCATCATTGCTAACATTGCCATCAGTCTGAGATAACAACTCTGTATCACCAAGATCACAAGTATGTCTGTATCCATCATCGTGGAATTCAAGTTCTTCGTCGGCATGATCGCGATCGCGAGCGTGACGTTGACTTCGCCAACTGGAAGTTTTCGGGATAGGCGTCGAAGAATCTGCCCGATAACGAAAATAAAATCGACCTCGCATTCGTGACCTAATCGCGGTTGATTTTGGATCGGATTCAGAGGAAGCCATTATCAAACTGATGTTAGAAAAATCGCAGTAGATCTAGGCCTAGTAGACAGTAGTATCACTGAAGTTTGTTAATGTAAACTCCGATCCCAGCAATTCGAAACCTGGGGAGCATTTCATGAAGCTTCTTGCAGTGATTTTTACTGACAAATTTGTTCTAAGCCAATCAGATGCAAGGATATCAGTAGCTTATAACAGCTGTCAGTGAAAATCACTTACAACAAGTTTCATGAAATGGTCCCCTGTTGGCGTGCGCGTAAGGATAAAAGTGCGTGGACAGTACGTAAAACGCATGTTAAAACACCTATGGGTAAAACGCGGCGACAAGCGCGCGAGATCCGTTTTGTACGTACGTACGCCTATTGCGACGAGCGCGTTTTCTCAGACTGCGCTATGAATTCTTAACTGGCTCGTTCAACTTACTTTCGTTTTTTTTTTTTTTTTTAACATATTTATTTGAGGAATTAGAACATAATTCACTGCAAATATATCTTTGAATTGTTAATGAATATTTTCAATAAAAGAACGAAATATTAGATTTACATTTTTTTATTTTTATTTCTACTAAATTACACTAAGAGCTATAGGACACAATTGCGCGGTAAAATAAATTAAATAAAAAATAGCGAGCAGCCGTTAAATCTTTTTCAGTGGTCTCTCGGTCTTCACGCCAATCTTTCAAAAGACAATCCATATTTGCGATAAAGAATTTAGTTTTTGCAATCTTTCTGAACACCTTAACGATGGCAAGTTCGAGTCGATCAAGAAAGAGGCCAGCGAGGTTCACGCTGGAAGAAGAAGAAAAAGGTTCGTGAATTCTGTCATGAGTCTGCGAGCTATATTATTGCTTGCGACTGATTTTGAGGTTTGACTGTCGTCGTGCACATGGGTGCACATATATGCATGCATGTTGGACGTCGGCCCAGCTATTATTAATTAGATCTATGATTGAAGGGGGGTCATAAAGCTACGCACTTAGTTTCTTACGTCTTATAAGTCACAGGATTCACTATTTTATATAACTATTTTTATACCATCTTTTGCTACATTTTCTGAGGATTATCTTGATGCAAAAGATTTGGAATAAAATTGAACAGCAGTAACGAAAATCATCGCCTGATCGAGACCCCCTCTTCCGTGGCGTTGCAGTCAAAACAAAACGGGCATCTAACTTTGTTACGCACTCACTTTGAAGCTTGATTTAACACTTTTAATTATGTGTTTTCTTCCAAATTGTTTGCGACATATTATGAAATTCTTAACATAAATCAACAATTTTTACCTTTTTCACACCTTGCTTCTATTTTTAGCCGTATAGTCTAACTTAGAAGGAATTTTGAACTTTGAAATGAAACAATATGTTCTTATTACAGCGCCTGTATTAATGCGACTGCATATTTTCCCCATTCACTTTGCGCGTATTTTGCAGCGCGTAGCTTTATGACCCGCGTAGCTTTATGACCCCCTACCATGTATGAAGGGAGTGCCTAAGTCTGCGCACCTAAGATTCGATCTCGATTTTATTAAGAAATAAAAAATTATTTTAAGATTCATCAATATCATTCCGTTCTTCATATTCTAATGATTAAGGAAACAAAATATTTCAAGAAGTTATTTAGATTCCTACAAGAACAATGTTTTTCTACGATTTTCAGACGGGCTTGTCATTTTGTGTAGCAAAAATGAATGGTGCCCATGTCTGCGCAGTAACTCATTTTGCACGCAATTCAAGCGCGTAGTGAAGTTTCGGACATTTCTTTTTGACAAATTAGTGAAATTTTCTATATAGCAAATAAAACTTGCTGAAAACCATTGTTATTCAATTATTTCCACAGATTTTCGTATCAAAATGGATTGTTGAAGTTAAGATTGTAAATTTATGTCAGTTTGATGTTTTGTTCTCTAAAAATCGCGCATTTACGTGGGTGCGCGTGCGCAGACATAGCTTAGGCACTGCGCAGACTTGGGCACTCTCATCATAGTTCAAGTTAGGATGGGGGGTTGGATGTCCGGACACTTAACACAAATACAATCGCCTCTTTTGCCTTTGAATTTCACAATAACTGCATCAAATACCAAAAGTAATTGTGAGTAGATCTAGGCCTATTTGTGATTCGTAATATTGTCTGCCATAACATTCAAACAATTTATGAAATATATTGCTTCCAAAATTCTTGAAATTGCCGTCTTGTCCGGACATACAACCCGTCCGGACACCCAACAACTTGGTAGAGGTCTAGACCTAAAGTTATACCTGATAGATGTGGGGCTTGATTCCGAATGCGATCTTGTGATGGAGTTTTGAATTTATTCATTTAACTTCATTGACATAGACTAGTCTATTCTATTTCTAGGTGTACTCTACTCTCTAGACTCTATTTGCTATTAAAGTTCAAGAAAGTCTACATGGTCTAGGCCTAATTAAACTAAGGCTAGCTAAGGCTAAGCCGGCGCTAATTAATGCACTTTCGTATCCAAACTTTTGTAGATCTAGGCCTAACAGTTAGTTTGAGTGTCGTGATGATGACATTTTTGATATGATTTTTGATTTGGTCATATCACAACGTCTTGGTTCGAATTTCCGTGCCGTATGATGTAAGGCCCGTTTCACGGTTAGGCGCCACTTTTCAATTTTTTCAGGTTTGGGTTTACTACACAGAATGAGAGCAAATTAATGAAATGTTTTGATATGCATATGTTGGACCTCTATGGGGTCTACCTCCCATAGCATAACGAAAGTTAACTCCAAAGCATTTATGCACAGTAAGGCGAAATGTGCCCAAATCAGACCTATACTGGGCGTCAACCTGGCAAACATGCCTGTTTGGAAAACTCTGCTTTTCCTTAACAAACCTAGCTATCACCTCACTGAAGTTATTTAAGTTTAGGAGATGAGTGGCTCTTATAAATCAAAATTTAGTTGACCTGGGATGCGAACAAGTTAACCGGTAGTTTTGTAGCACGTACCCTGGGTAAATAACAAGGTTTCAACTTTAAACGCGTACAACCAAAGTATTATATTTTACAATTTCCCGCAGAATTTGTCCTTGTGGTCTTCACCGAGGACAATGTTCGAAGAATGGTAGATGGTGAGAATGTCCGAAAGAATGAGAAAGGCTGGGAGAGCTTTGACACCATAAATAAAAAAATGGTATCCAGCTGTGATACTAGAAAGGAGCAGTAAGTATATATACCTATAATTATCAATTGTTATCTGGTATTGGTAATAACTGGAAAATTAATGTTCACAGAATTGCACAAACGAGAACAGAATGTTCAAAACCATAAATGAATAACATGTGCCAAATGATTTTGCCAGAAAATGTATAATTGCAGAGTAATGAGCGAATGAATTAAGGCTTAAAAATTTGCTTTATCAGGACTGTATTACATTACACCAGTCCCACGTGCTGCTTCTTGTGTTGGTTGGAGTGAAAAAGCATGTGGTTGATTAAAATTCCCTTGTCAAGCCAGACCTTCTTGTGCATTTCAATCAATATAAGATCACATAACTACTTATTTTCCAAACTAAAGTTCTTTGCAAGTACTCGATATTAGCTTGAATTACTTCACTAATAAGCAATTAACAATAAAAAGATTACTATATTGTGACAAATAGATTATAATTCTTTTGTTTAATGTTTCTCTCTTTCATAATATTAAAATGGGCAAAATAATGATAGAGTAATACATGTATATTACCCATATCATAGATGCACTTCAGTAGGCCACACATGTACATGAGCACAGATGTATTGTACTGATCGATGCTCCATGTGCATGCATTGCAAAAGATTTGACTTGCACAAAAGGACAGTTTTCTATGTGGAGATACATGTAGTTTCATCAGTCTCGATGGACTACTCATATTATATGGTAAATTGTAATTTAAAAAGTAAGATGAATTCATTCATGTACCGCATGCCTTTTCATTATCCCTATGCAGGCAACAAGGACCAGCTACAGAAGAAGCTACTTCTTCTTGGAAGTGGTAAGAGCAAGCAAAAGAAGCCAGAGAAACCGGCAGAGAAGAAGAACGAGAAGAAGGATGAGAAGAAGAAGGCCGAAAAGAGGGATGAGAAGAAGGATGAGAAGAAGAAGGCTGAGAAGAAGAAGGATGAGAAGAAGAAGGATGAGAAGAAGAAGGAAAAAGAAATCCTAAAACGTAGAGATGAAGAAATACTCAAGGCCATGCAGAGTTTTGCAACACCAGCAGTGGTTGCCATGGAGGTAATAAAACTACTTCTGTTTTATTAAAACAGTGAGGGAGCAACATGAAAGTATATGTTCCTCTCTTTGACAAACAAAGCAACATAGGTTTTCCATTTTTTATGTTCTTTTAAGCAATAAACCAACATTCTTTTTATTGAATCTCAATTAGAAAAGAATTATATCAATATGATCCTATTCATCATTTGTGACATGAACATACTTGCAGACTCAAGCAAACTATCATGGTGATCCCTCATACTGTAAGCCTTAAAGATAAAATGGGTTTTATTTTATATTCTCTTTTTAATTCTTTAAATTTATTGATTTAAAAATCCAGTTTAGCATCTGCTTTTAGTGACAGTCCTGTTATGTTTCTATTTTCTCAAATAGTAGATCTGGTGAGCTGAGGTATTCTTAATGGAAATATATCTGATAAAAATAGGAAAAAAAGTACATCCCTAATACCTGTATCTTTAAAAGTTTGTTCAAATTCATTTTATCCTTTATTTCAGATCGATGAAGATGAAGCATGGACACCTCGAGTTGAAACACACCCCCCTGTCCTGGCCTCATCCGTTAGACAGCCCCCAACCCCAACTTTGTCTGTGCGTCAGCCACCTGCTCCGGCTCCCTCCGTGACTCGGCCCCCTGCTCCGGCGTCACCCGTGATCCCGGCCTCGGTCTCGTCCATGAGACGACCCCCTGCTCCACCTCCATCAGAGAGGCAGCCCCTTGCTCCAGCATCTGTGATTCAGCCCCAGACGGCGTCCTCATCCATGAGACGACCCCCTGCTCCACCTCCATCAGAGAGGCGGCCCCTTGCTCCAGCATCTGTGATTCAGCCCCAGACGCCGTCCTCATCCGTGAGATGCCCCCCTGCCATAGCTTCATCAGTACAACAGCCTCGAAACACCATAAGGCACTATTTGTCTCGAGTAGAGAAGGCCGACTGCGAACACTGTAAGGCCTTGCAGGCTAGGGTCGAGAAGTTGGAAAAACAGCTGGCGGAGGTGCATCAGCACCATGAGACGAGCATTGAAAGTACGTTCTTAATTTTTAATTTTAAAAGTGTGTATCATTGTAGTGTAAAAATACAAATATGGCGAAAATTATGTGGGTTATTTCATTAATTCTATAAATTTATTTTTAGTACATTTGAATTTATTTTTTAAAGTATATACCTTTAAGTGGTTAGATAACTGTACGAACATCATCACAATATTTACAAAATTTCAAAGATTTGATAAACTTCATTGGGTGATTCATTAGAGGATGAAATAGTAGTGGTAGTAATATACAACTTTGTCATTAATACAAGTGTTTCTAATTTTTAAGTGCTGTGTGCATTATTACCCAGCTCTAGCAAGCTACCATCTTTGGTGGACACTGCGTGTAACAAGGGATTAATTTTTACCAGTACCCATTCACCTCAGCACAAAGTGACTGAGTTTCTTTCTGAAGGAAATTAATGCCATGGCTGGGATTCTAACCCATGGCAACGTTATATTAACCACTTTGCCCTTACACTTCCCTGGCCAAGTGGTAATACCAACTGACACACCACCCCTAAGTAGAGTTGAATACTTGATGTTGTATTTGTTTATTTACAGATGAGGACCGCCCACGACAAGGGGAAATGAGTTCCCAATTAGCTGAGAGACACCATGTGAGTACATTGTATATCAATTGCCCATGATATTAATATTGAAGGGAAAGTCCAGTTGAAAATTCTCTTTATTCAACGGTAGAAAAATTAGACAAACAGAACAACAACAACAAAAAAAAAATGGAGAAAAATTAGACAACTAATGAGAAAGTTAAGAACTTTGAAAGAAAAATTTTAATAGTAAAAACGATGATATCATTAGACAAATTGGCAACTTTGGTGACGACATGGTTGTGCTTTTTACCATTTATTATGTGTATATTAATACCAAATGAATATACTTTTGTGTAAGATATAGTTAAAAAAAAAAAATTAATTATTTTTGTGATGAATACATTTTTCATGTTTACATTTATATTGATGTACTTTTTTGCAAAATCCTTGAGAAATATGAATTTATAATTTCATATTTATAAGCAAAAATTGAGTAATTAAAGTATTTTTGGTCAAATTCAATATTTTGAGTTGTTGGAATTTTTTCTTAAGGTGTTATGCAAAAATAGGTAGCTATAAAATTATTAATTTCCACAAGTTCTGAAAAAATGGACAAATTACTTTTTGGTAGTATTATAAAAAGATGGCTGGTAAGAAGTACAATATCGATATCACACATTTCATATGTGACACATATAATTCTGGTCTACACTTGTCGAGTATACAAAATTATTAGAAACCTTAAATTTTCAGTTGTATGACCCAATTGGTTTCTTTGAAAATTGTACATGCGATATGACAAACTACTTCTAAGTTATATTTGAAAACGTCATGTTATCAATTTAATATGTTTCACACAGTATACTAGCCAGTTATGGCTCCTTTTGTTTTTGTAATGAGTGACATGTAGGAATACCACCTAAATATTTTCTTTTTGATAATTTTACAAACTTACAGATGCATGAACTTACCCCAGGATCAGGAGTATACTTGTATGGGCATACCAAACAAGAGGCGGCTACCAAAAAAAAAGGCGTCAGGTGTCGCCAATTATTTACTTAGCGTCTTTTACACGCATGAGGAGCTGCTCATGGCGAGAGGGTTACCTGGGCTGGATGCAAAAGTGGTTGCATCGATAGTTGGTAAGTCCTACTTTTAAGAAATTGATAATTTATTTTCCTCCCACATACATATATGATCATGCGGTATATCTGCTGTACAGAAATAATCAAATGGCCATTTTCGAACAATAGTGGACATTTCATGAAATTTTAATTTGACATGTTAAACCACGAGTTTCTATTTTTGACAAGATTCATTTTCTGCACTCTCCTTTGGGAGAACGAAACCTGCACAAAATATTCGATTGGATGTAATTTCACGAGAGTAAATCATGGAAACTTTTGTCATTCACGTTTGGATGCAGTGAGCATGAAGGGGGAGACAAAAAGGAAGTGAGTGGTTGTGGCTACATATTACTGTACTGGTACTCTTGGAGAACACATTTCCGTTCCAACCAATACTGGTCGGAAACCCACGTCCAATATTTGTCATGTCATTTGTGCACTATTTTTACTAGATTTTTTTCCAGACAAAAAATAGAATTCCAATCCAACTAAAAATGGCACTAGCCAGTCCTATATTATACCTAATACGGTAGTCAGATTCATTCAAATTTCAGAGGGAGTATATGTGCCTTTCGACTCAAATTGTGTCACTCGCGTTTGAAAGTGACCAAATGTCACCTTTCAACCTAGATGTCTATCCATCCATAAACCTCTGCTCTGAAAATGCTGCATGGAGCTGTAGTGTTTTCCTCATTGCTCAAATTTAATTCTACAATTATTAACAGCACCTATGTACAGTAGAAACAAGGTCCATACCATGGAATTGACCTGGATCATGAATTGTATAACACAAAAAGCGAAACTTAATCAAGAATTCAACTTTAAAGCTGACAACTGCGGAAAAAAATTGCATGATGTACAGTGGAAATTCAGTATAACGAGGTCCTTGGGACCATCAAAATTTCGTTGTTATAGCAGGAATCTTGTTATATCAGATTTAAAAAACAAAAGAATATAAAGAGCTGGGACCAAAATACTACCTTATTATATCATGAATATGGTTATATTAGATCTCTTTATACCGAGTTTCCACTGTATCAGGAACCTCATCTCATATCTTTATATATTGTGAGTTGCTCATCAGCAAAATAAATTCATTTGCTTGTCTACATATCTCTTTTCAGAATTCACAATGACAAAGAGGCCGGACTCGACGCCATCTTTTCTGCGCCAGGCCCTTCGAGTTAAAATGGAAGGCATTAAATATCGGGCCCAGAAAAAAGCGAAGAAGGATGAGTAGATCATTCTTTATTTGTTTTTCTTTCTTTTCCTGTTTCGCATGTTAGTTTCTCGTATTTGACATTATATTAGTAGTAGAACTAGGACCCAAGTACAACAGTGTTTGTTAGTGGATATTACATTATAGTTTAAATGTATATATTAAAAGAACGTTTTCAAGTTTAATACAGTGTATAAAGGAAAACCCAAATCTTAAATTATTGTAATGTCAGTGAATGCAGAAAAATAAGATGCACCGCAAATTGAAGGTCACCACAAGGTCAAAGGTGGCAGACAGGGGTCAACAAACTTTTTAGGGGCTAATGTCAAGTTCTTTAGGGCGTGTTTCGATTATGGCTCATTTCCATAGCAAGTCGTTATTATGGCTCATATACACTTTGCCTTGATTCCACTTTTTATAACAATCAAAGTTAGATTTCTAAAAGTGTTGTGGTACTTTTGTGGGCAAGACACATTTTGGCACTTGCTTTGTTATGTCAAAGTTTGCTTTGTTAATATACCTGTTTATTCTTGTGTGCCTAATTTTAGAACTTAGAAGATTAATGTATTTGCTGAAACACATTATTTCCAAAGACTGCCATTAATTCGCTTGGAATTTTGTTCAACTTGCCATAAATATAGTATTCAATGTATTTATACATGTACATGTGCATTTTAAAGACTTTGTAAGTATACATTTTTAGACAGTGTGCTGACCATATAGTTTGCCAAAATAGAACTCTACTTTTAAAGGCAGCTGATTACCGATTGCTGCTTTGATGTAACATGACAACTTGAGCAATTTTTGTATACCTCACATGTTGAACTTGCCACAATGTGCTTTTTATTAAATCTTTACATCTACCTCTTATTTTCAATGATTTCTAGCAAACTTGTACATGTTATTGTCCAAAGATGATCTGGTAGAAGGTTCGGTGTGATCTGGAGAGGATGAGCATGTGGTGAATTTGGATCTGCAGTGCTTTTAAGAGACCGGATCCTCAGAGCTTTGAAAATTGGTGACTTTGGGAGTTTACAGGACCAAATGAAGGGGAAATTTGTTCAATCAGGTGTTGCCCCCCCCCCAAAGAAAACAAAGAAAAAAGAAAACCGATAAAAATACTTGAAATTCCAAGTGGGAATTCATCCCCATCGAGAAGTGTGAATTAAATTAAGCCCTAATTTAACAATATGAGAATTGAGAATGAGGACATCAAACTTGCAATATATATGCATCAAACCTGTTGATGCACATATTTTTCACAGGTTTGCTATATGTTTGGGCATGTGGGAAGTGGCGATTTGAGCACGACTGCTGACTTGGTGCG
>CALNVZ010000771.1:0-17698 GCA_940671915.1 Paracentrotus lividus
TGTGTGCCCATATTATAACATAATTATGATGACTTGTGTGCGTGCGCCCATTAAATAAATTATAATTGTGGGACGGTGTGTGTGCCCATATTAATCACTATAATAAGATGACTTGTGTGTGCGCCCATATAAATAACTATAATTATGAGGACGAGTGTTGTGTGCCATATTATAACTATAATTATGAGACTTGTGTGTTGTGGTGTGACCCTCATAACTATAATTATGAGGACGGGTATGTGTGCGGTCAATTGCCAAAATGATATTTTTGACGGAAAAAGCACTTCCCAATGTTTTCACAAAAAATCAAGCTTAGCCAAAATTATGGCGTTAAAGTAATTTTTCTTGAAAACTCTGCCCATCAATACACAAAAAACTGTTATAATTATTGAGTGGGAGTCTGAAGATTGGCATAAAGCAAAATTATCATTTCGTTGTACGTGAGAACCTTCATTTACATAATTCTTTGGTACATGGTGCTCTCAAAAGACCTTGTGACTTTTGAAAAGTAACATTTTTTCTCTTATGCGTGTTCACTCACGCACGAAATATGGAATTATGCTGATTTTTACACACAAGCTAGCTAGAAAGTGAATAACATTACCTGTAAATTTTGTTACTGGACACTTGCCCGTTAAAAAGTTATGCTCCTTTCAAGTAGGGGGGGGGGAATAACTTTTTTGTTGGTTTATAATAATCTCTCTCTGTTTAAAAGAAAGTTTCAAACTGTAATCTAGTATGTACCATGTATGAATAATCTCATTTTCACACATTATCAATCTGATTTTATATGTAATTTTTTATTTTTGTATCTTTAAATGATATATATGTATGAGTTATTGCAGATATTACAACCTTGTCTACAGTATGTATATTAAGGGAACTTTACTTCACAAAGCCACCAGAATGGCTTTTCTTAAGTTTTTTTTTTCTCATTCCGTTTGTGACATCAATGATCAATGAACTGATTATACTCTCTAATGTGACTTGGTTCTATTAATTTATACTGCTTTATACACATATGTTTTATTTGTATTTTATTCTTTTGGAATTGAAATAAATGCATGAACAGCAGAACAACAACAAATTAAGAGGACTAGTGTGTGCCCATATTAATAAATATAATTATGAGGACTAGTGTGAGTGTGTGTGCCCCTCATAACTATAATAATGAGGACAGGTGTGTGTGTGTGTGCTCATATTAATATCTATAATTATGAGGACTGACACAATAGTATGTTGGGGCAACAGAATGAGGAATTTGTGATTTGCCCATATCAATAACAATTAAATTGAATAATAGAATGACTGATATAAGAATGACAGTAAATATATATTAATGAGCTCAACTTGACTTTTTCTATGAAACAGACAGGCAAAATTGATCAAATTATATTTTTACTATTAGCTATTATAGGCAGGGCCCATTTGTTTTATTCGTGTATCATAATATCCCGACGGTTCTGTTTATGCTATGTGATAGTTAAAACTACCACATCATGTCTCAAATCACTCTAATCATTATATATAACTTTTTTTAATTGCTGTCTGAAGTGGTTTGACATTAGGTTGGAAACATTTACAAACACAATTGGGCAAACTACTTTGAACCCCCCCCCCACCCACACCCAACCAAACTTGAAAACCAGGGTTTCACTGTAAAGGCGCCAGGCGCAGATTAAAATTGAAAAACCCGTTGCAAATATATTTCTTGGACTAAAAATCTAAATGACGTGTAATAACCCATGCGCACGCTTCTGCAACTTCAATTTGCAATGTTCTACATACAGGTGTATTCTGTATTTCCAACGTAATTTTTCCTGTGACATCAGCCTACTATATGCACACAAATGTATTAAACTAAATGGCCACAAAAACACTAAATTCACAAACAAGAAATTACATTGAACACCTAATTCAAACATTCATATTAAGGCTTTATTCATCTGTTTTGATAATTTCTCCAATAATTACATAAGTCTGTATCAGTTTTCTACAGAGCAAAGTTTAAAGCTAGTCTCTATTTATCATCGAAACAACACCAAAAAATTATTGAGACACTATAAAGATAAGGTAAAATTTCTGAATTGAACCTGTACCCATTAGAACCTTAATTGCTTAAAGAGACAAAATAATGTCATGCACTTTTTGATGGCTCTAGTCCAATGTGTTGTAATACACCCACTTTGTACCATTTTGAATATCAAATGAAAGGTAAAAATCCAAAAGTTGCAAAGATTCTCAATGAATGTGCCCATCTTTTCAATAAAACACAACTGTACTGATCACATGCCAACACTCACAAATTGTCATGGGGCAATGAGCCTTTAAAAGCAGCATGTGAGTAGCTTAATTATAAACCATTTTTGAAAATGCACTTTGTTCAGTTAATTAGCATAATTTCCTTAAAACAACCTTTACCGTGCTTTTTGAAGCACCGAAATGTTCAGTCAACCTTGCCTAAGTCGAATCTGTTGGGACTGAAGAAATAGCTTTGACTTAGAGAGAATTCAAGTTATGAGGGGTAAAAACAATAGAATGTAAAGAGAAGAGGACTTGAAAAGACCTTCGACTTAGGCGATTATTTGACTTATGCGAGGTCGACTTAGACAAGGTATTACCACATTATGCGAATGAAATGTTTTTATATCAAATGCGGCATGGTTTCTAGATTAAATTTTGAAGTGTCTCAACACCTTTTTGTGGCAGTTAATTTGACTATTTATGAGAAAATGCTTTCAATCTAATGAATTTATCAAGAACTTCACTTGTAAACTTACAAGAACTGGTACACAAAAAAGGTATAGGTGCAATATAATTATGTAGTACTAAATTCAACATCAAAAGTAAGTGCCCTCTCCCGAAGAACCCCCCATAATTGCCATAGAATCAATTTCTTTTCAAAGTAACACCAAGAAAAGGATATAGCTATGGTATAGAAACCAGTTTCAATACTCCCCTATTTGATATCTTCATGCTGGTCATGATATTAATATCGATTTGTCCCATCAAGGTTCATGAAGGATTGTAAACAATGTTTTGGCACAACACCTCACTGGTGTTGTCGTTTCTAAGTTTGCAAAAAATCGCACTGTCCGTTAGGGAGTCATGAGACCTTATGTGACCAAAGGTACGATTTTTTTTTTCATTTTGTGTAGAAAACCAATAGCAAAGTGATTTTTTCCTTTCTATTTTGGCTGTGGATTTTCAGGTAAATTTCAAGCACACCTTATTTTCCCATAATACAGGTCTGTTTCATTTCTACTCCAATATCCTCGGGATTTACATACCCTTTGTACATGTTGGTATGAGTATATTGTTTTTCCCAATTTTTTCAGGTTTTTCACACCCAACACAGGACAACCACGTAACCTGCATACCTGCAAAAATAAACCATTTTCCTGTTTTTATATTCGCGGATCATTGTATACATGATGTTAATCAAAAATGGCAGCATGGATGTAATTCTTATCTGAAAAAAGCATCCTCTAAAACATGTTTATTGGCATGACTGGAATGATCTTGTAAAATATAAAGTACTATTTTAACACATCATGAAAACAAGTGTATAATAATGATCTCCCATTGGGTTCCAATGGTTAAACAATCTTTTGAACAATCTCTAAAACAAACGTCAAACTTGATACGGTTTAATACCATTAATCATACTTCTGTTTACAAATCTCGGTGCAGCGATGTCAGCTATTAGGAGCACTTACTTAGCGTATATTATTAACTACAATTAAGAGGACACAACAATGTATGTAAAGGCAACTTGGCATAGTTTTATGTTTGGCATCGGAGGGGGATAATTGGCACGACGGCGCCAAAATGCTGCTTTCATGCACAATGTGCCCCCTAGAAGCTGGAATATTTTTGATTTTTTAAAAAACTTATTTGGTAAAATTTGGTGAATAGTCTTAATGAAATTTAGATAAATCATCACCATGCCTATGTTTCCTGTTGAAAAGTGGTCTTTTATATATACACCCATGCACAATATTGTCCACCCCTGTCAAATATTGGGGGGGGGGGGGTATATTAAGTCCCCAGTTTTCCACGATACAGAAAACGGAAAGATTTCACAGAATTTGGGAAGAAAACAGAATTCACAGCATTTCACGGAAAAAACAATTATCAAACCAAAAAATTTTAATTACAAAAAGTACAGTGAAATCATGAAAATCAAAGCAAATTCCAATTAAACGAAACAGTGTGTCAGTGGAAAATCTGCCGATCAAACACGTTTGCAGTGTTAAGCATGTGTTTGCCAAGCTTATCCTGCAGTGCATGTTTAAAATGGAAATTTATGCTTTTTAAAGATTTTCACTGTTTACAATTGATTTATGTTTTGTACATGTCACCGAAGGAAACAAAATTTGCATTCTAGGAAATGGAAAACTGGTGACTTTGGGATATATACAACTGTGCTGACTGTAAAGCACACTGACCTCAATGCACTGAGATAGGTAAATGGAAAGCAGAACAAATATGTTTCATAAAAATGCAAAATACAACTTTTGGTAGCACTATTTAAATCTCAAACTTCAACATTACTACTGTTTTTAACAACTCTGAAAAAATTATGAACACATGAAACCTTCATAAAAATGCAAACTACAACTACCAATAATTTACAAAATGTAAGTGTCCCAACACAACCTCTTGACACAAACTTACTCGTTTCTGTTGAAGGGGGACTTTTTGATACAGATATATGGGTTGTCTATCCAAATAATGAAAGGAAAGTCATTTTATCAGCTTTAATAATGATAATTCTGGTGTAGAACAATTTCTTTGAGGTTAAATAATATCATTACGTCATATGTCACTTTATATGCATAGCTTTTTTTGCATATAGGTTGCATCTCTTCTCTGGTAAGAAATCTGGTGTATCATACAAATGAAATATCATTATGTACAGAGAAAGCCCAATCCCAAACAACTTCTAATTGGATGGCCTCAGAGAGGGACATTAGCATATGACTCGGCCTTCACAATATTTTACCCATTTGCCTGAATACACCCAAGCAACCTGTGAACCATTAATAATCTATAATCTCTGTTTGGGAAAGTTACCCAATTGCATAATGACACATCAGAGATGTAACTTGCATTCCAGCAAAAAGCCTGAAAACGTGCATAAAATAAAAGCAATAAGCACCAAAATGGGCTGAAAATAAATGAAAGTAAACTTTGGCTTCCAAAAAGCCTGAAAAGTTACATCTCTGATACATGCATGGCATGTATGGCTACTGGACCAGCTGGCCTGTTTGCATACGCGCTAATAAAGGACATCAAACTATCGCGTGATCTGCGTGTATTACGTAATGAGCAAGGCAGGCTAGTTGGCACAGTGCTGAGGTAATATTCGAAGTAGACTTTAAAATAACATCACATTGGGCTCAGTTCGAATGCATATCGATACACTCCCCTGTGTATACCTCCAACTTGGATTGTCTGAAGAGACAAACTTTACACCAAGTTAATGCACAACATAGCAAGAGAATCAACAACAATATAGGAGAAATCAAACCCTGAAATGAATCCTTTACCAATAGGATACAAATTATATGGACAGGAAGCTCTTAAATACACTATGAAGAGTATGGATGTGTTAGGCTATGCTGTGACCGGAGAGGGCGGTTTCCTGGGCAAAAAACGCTCGACTAACAGCCTGTCAGAAGTCATGAGGCAGTTATGGCAAGATGGTTAGAACAGTAGTAACGGAGATAACTTTTATCTACATGTATCTACTACCTAGAATTTTGCTTTTTTGTTTTTTGTACCATTTTACAGGAAGATATTATCTACAATGTATTACTACCCTAGAATTCTTGCCTTTTTGTTTTTGTACCCATTTTACCTGGGCTTGATTCTAAAACTAGTAATGTCACCAGCATAATATGCTTTTGAGAACAAAGCTAGTTCATGACTGGTTACTTGAGCAAGAATAAGGTGCAACATCTATACACGAGCATGTGTGAATTATCTCATACTATGTTAGCAAGTAGGAACAAACGGGGTCAGGCCTTTCTGAAACTGACCCCTGGTTCCTGTATCAAAAATAGATACACAAATTTTTATTCTTGTCACAACTGTTTGGGGCAATAATTCGGCCTGGTTCTTTGACGAATTTTAGGTCAACCAGATGTCAAACTATTTCAATACATCCATGCCTCTCTTATGTTCACTGCTGCACAAGTAATATAAGTAACCTAAAGTCCATGAAATCCTGTGAACAAGAGTCTCCTGGTTCTTGGTTCTTATTTCACTATTTGATGGAGTGTCGCACCTCATATTGCAAGTTCCATATCGCTCTTTGCATTGGCACTAGCTAAAAGGAGTATAGTAGCAATCATATCAAAACAACTAACTTTGGGAATTTGGATGAACATTGTTTATTCCATCACTTTCATTAAAAACAAGTTCAGACAGTGAAGATATGCAAAATACATTACTTTAAAAGCAATTAGCTACAGTAACTACAATTCGTAATGCTCTTAAATTCCTTGTTCTTTAGGTTAACAATTGTACAAACAAAAAATATGTGATCAAGGTGTTAGAGGTACAGTTTTCTTTGCCAATGGATTTTGCACTGGAAGTTATTTGTACTTCTTTTATCATCTGAGAGACAATATTTTGCTTTCCAGTGCTTACTATCGTCTTACAATGTTATCTTTTTGTAGTTTTCCTATGATTTTACACCGATTGTTTTGTTTGATTTTGTTGTGTACTCTAAATTTTATTTTATATCCAAAGGGATATCCTGCAGAACTGGAATTCTGTTGAAAGCGACTACTCATGCTTTGAGGTACAGTATGTGTCTGACATGTTTGACAAAGTGTTTGTCTACTGCCTCCTGTTGCTTGCGGCTCCACTTAATTTTCTTGCGCAAGCCTGTATGAAGAATCAATGAGAATGAAATTATAAAATAATGAGAATGTTGTAAAATAGTTTTCTTTTTCTTTCATAGTCAGCAGTCAGGTATTCACATATTGCATATTTTCAAAGGCCCAAGGGGGCTAAATGCTCAGCTGACTTGAGAAGTTCCCTGTGGCCCCCCCCCCACCCATAATAGGTGAGCGGACACACTTTCCCTCAAAGCATCTTTTTCATCAAAACACAAAATCAAATTTGATGATGTCACATGAACACTTTAACTTTCTACAAAAATTGACCAAGCGATGAACTGCATTTGCCGAAAACAGGTATTTGTCAACTTAGGAAATTCATATTTCTTAACCCTAACTAGGCCGGGGGGGGGGGGGGTAGGAGGGGGGCAACTTCCCAGCCCCCACCCCACCTCTGGACGAAGATCGCGATCATCTGGCCGCGTGAATTTTTTTTTTAGCGCGCCGCTCGCTGACTTTTTCAAGTCTTCTGCAACTTTTACGACCATGAGATCTCACAAAATACTCCGGCCTAGTTAGGGTTAACCATCACAAGATGAGCAACTATTATGCCAATACCTTTCTGTGATCTTTTGGGTAGATTTTGGCACTGGTGACGTTTATCATTACGATTCGGTTCTGCATCACGGTTCAGTTGGTTCGGTTCTGCATCAGAGCTTGGATTTGGTTCTGCATCAGAGCTTGGATTTGGTTCTGCATCAGAGTTCTCGTCTTCTGAACATGGCTCTACAGAATTAATATTAACACACAAAAAAAAAACCCTAGCACTTGAATAAGATATCTAGATAAGAAGCTAAGCCACACCCAATAAGACTTTATGATGAAATCTTTACAAAGTTTCCCACACATCCGAAAAATATGTCTTGCACACCTTCCCACCAAAACCAATGTGTGTGCCAAGTTTCATGACCATTGGTCAAAAACTGAGGAGGTGGTTCGCAATGCAAGATTTTTCATTGATTTTTTTTGCAATAAATATGCCATTTCCATGGCAAAAAAATTTCCCACACATCCCCCAAAAATACGTCTTGCACATCTCCCCACCAAAACCATTGGTCAAAAACTGAGGAAGGAGTTCGCTCCGCAAGGTTTTGCAACGGACCGCCCGCCAGTAGACTGATTCCTATATACCCCCTTCAAATTTTGTTAGGCAGGGGTGTAAAAAAGTTGTACTAGCCTACCCTAAAAATTACTCCCCGACCCTAGAGTTTTTTTTTAATTATTACTGCGCAATTTCATACGAAAATTGCGCAATGTCACAAGAATTCTCAATAAAGCAATTCAAAGAAAATTTGTATGGATTATTTTTGAAGTTTCAAGCATATGTTTTTATTTCTGCCTGCACTTTCTATGTACAAGTAACTCTGCCTAAGTCGGATCTCTTGGGACCATCAAAACCGGTCCGATTTAGGATAAATTTGACTTACAAGTGGTAAATGACACAGGTTTACTATAATTTGTTTAAAGAAATTTCTTCAACTTAGGCAATTATTCGACTTAGAGATGTTTGACTTAGGCAGAGTTGACTGTATAAATAGGGTATGTATGTATCAATGGGCATACTGCACTGCTAGGTAAAAAAAAAAAAAAATCAGTAAAAACTAGATGATCTCGACTGCATGCAGTCAAAATTAATGCCTCCGCCCTTTGCCAGATCTGATATGGTATACACTTTAACAGAAGTTTGAAGTAAAAATGTTGAACCATTCAACCAGATATGCCAATGAGGACATATACATACATGTACATGAATGCAAAATAGCAAAGCAATTAAACAGTTCACCTGTGTTGACAATGATGTGTGTATACTAAACAGATGTAAAAGTGAGGACGTGTGAATGATACAGCACAAACATTTAACAAGTTGACCATGTGTGCAACACAGGTAATAATTAAACAGTTTCATTGTTAACATATAAGTGAGGACATGTGTGACAGAAACAGATAGTAAAAGTGAGGACGTGTGATGATACAGCACAAATAGTTTAACTGCTTGACCATGTGGCAACACAGCATAAAATTAACACAGTTCATCTGTTTGACATATAAAGGGAACAGTGTGGTACAGAAACAGATGTAAGGAGCGTGTGTGTGATACAGCACAAACAGTTTACTGTTTGACCATGTTGCAACACAGCATAAAATTAAACAGTTCACCTGTTTGACATAATAGTTGTGTACAGAAACGAGGTAAAAGTGAGGACGTGTGTGTGAATCAAGCAAACAGTTCAACTTTTGACATGTTGCACAACAGCATAAGAATAAACAGTTCACTGTTTGAGGGCGTGTGGGTAACAGAAACAGATTAAAAGTGGATGTGTGAGTGATACAGCACAAAATTTAACTGTTTGACCATGTGTGCAACACAGCAAATAATTAAACAGTTCATCTGTTTGACAATACAAATAGAGACTTGTGTGGTAAGAAACAGATGGTAGAATTGAGGACGTGTGTGATACACACAAACAGTTCAGGGCAAGTCCAAGCTATTTCGCAGCGGTAACGCATGGAATAGAAAAGCTTCAAATAATTGAAACCCTGTTCTATGGAATGGCAATGCGTTTTACTCAGCTCCCAAGCGTTACATCACCCATTCTGAAAATGATGCACCTTTGTCTCCAAGACAGTTTAACTTGAAAAATCTTAGCCCTACCATATCAAAAGTATACATTTTCTGAATGGAAAATTCATGAGGAATTATTTTATGGTATTTATTCGTTGGTAAGGCATGGGACCACAAAAATACTCCTTTTTTACTTTGAATTTGCTCACAAAACTGTCTGAATTCAAAAGGCATATCAAAACTTGTAGTTCTTCTTATATAATCAACATGCCAAATACAAATTTTCACGTAAATCCAACTTTCAGTTTACTTGCAATGTTTAGTTTACAAAAACATGTATGATAACGCATGGAACAATTTTTCCACCATGCGTTATGCAATAAATATGCAGCAATATTCTGGGTACAAATTTTCTTCTGAATATTACTGTTCAGAACATAAAATACATACGTACATGTACCTGTAGCAAAATACATGTAATGACTAGTAACATTTATAAGAAGATTAAAAACTTAAAATATAATCATAGGCATACGAGGGGGGTTAGGTGGGTGGGGTGCTGCCCCCCCCCCCACAAATTTTTCGACTTGCAATTTTTTGGAAAAAAGACTAATATTCAACCAGAACCCCTTGATTTTTCCCGCAAGCAAGAGAGAAAATATTTGGGCAACAGACCTCATCCCCCCCCATCAAACTGGTCACTGTAAACCTATGAATGTTTAATGAATTTCATAGACCTCCCACATTTTTATTTTTAAGTTTAACAGAGTAATTTGACCTGCTATTTCAGCAGGTACCTGCTGTTGTTCATTTCAAATGTATCTAGCACATGATGGCCAGTATGTAGACCTTGGCAAGGATGTGTACAAATATATAACTTAACTTTACACAAACCAAACAATTAAACCAAGATATAATTTGAATAGTAAAAAGCCTTAATTGTTAGCATGGTGAATTGCTTTTACTATTATTCTTGGGGGGGGGGGGGTCACGACAATCCACAGTGGACAATTCCCTGGGCACTGGATGACTCTCATCCAGACTATTCCTCACCAAGACAATTCTGCACTAGGGCGACTCCAAGCAGGGTGACTCCCACCAGGGCAACTCCCCACAAGGACAATTCCCCACTAGGACAACTACCCACAAAATGAATACTAAGTACTACTACAAATTAGGTATCTTTGTGAAGAACAATACATGGGCAAACTTTTGATGTAAATAACTATATTAGAAATTATTGATAGGTAAAATATATGTAAATTAAAACATATTTGTTTGAAGGAAATTTCACAGAAATTAATAGATTTTCTTCTGAAATTTTTAGATTAAAACCATAATTTAATTCTTGGACATAATGATGTGAATAAGTTTAGAATCATTGTACGGAAAATTAAATGTCCGTTAAATTGGTATGCAACAGAACAGGAAAAACTTCAACAATGATGATATAAATGATTTAACGTGTAAATGCATATTTACACTTTGACGAGTTTTATTCATTTTGCATGGTTGCCTTGGAAACCATATATTTTTCAAGTCTTACGATCTTTCAATTGCCAAGGTCTTTTCTTGACCCTGTCAGAAAATGCTTGTCGGCAAGCCCCACCATTTGCTACCCCCTAAAACCATAACTAGAGCACTTTTTCAGCTTTTCTCGCTTGAAAAGGAGCAGATTCTGCAAATCACAACTTTTCAGTAAAATTACCATAAAATCAAAATGCCTTCATGAAATTTGATGACTTTTGTGTCAAATAAAATTTGAAGTGTTTATCTACCAAATAATATAAACAATAATTATATTCATTCATTCATGGCTTTGTACTTAAGAGTGTTTTGTAACACTTTTTCTGGGCCACCCTGTATAAATACAGCCTTTCATTTTTAATATTTTTTATTTGTACAAGTGAAAGTTAAGATCGTTGCTAGTGGCCAACAACAAAATATAACTGGAATAGACATGAAAAGTACATTGCTTTTAAGAGAAACACTGAAATGGATGTGAAAATATGAATATGTCTTGTACAGTATCTGAGTGAGCACATATATATACCTCCAAGGTTTATGATCATCACAAAATTCCCCATCAAAACATTTTGTGCATAACATCACTGAAATGCATTATTGATTAATCTTTTAAAGATGAAGCAAAATGAATCTGAAATCAAAATGCACATGTTCCTGGATTCATCACTTTTGTTTCCTGCAATAATCTAATCAGAGCTCAGGATAAGAGCATCCCAACAAAGTCTTTTAAAAGAGGGTACACATACTTGAACTTTTCTATTTAATTACAAGTGATTGAATAAAATAAAAATCAATGCTAATGTCCACTGGTGAGAAACAATCTATTCATTCAAAGTACTAAATGCATTGAAACAAAAGGAGAAGCATGTGCTTAGAGAGTTCCAACTCATTTTGCATGATTCCATCAGTAAATAACTTACCATCCAGGCTCACGTTGATGTCATCCAGTGACTGTCCTGCAAAGTTGGCTAGGGTGCCCTTCTCCATCAACAGAAGAAGTTTTGACATCTTCTGCAACTTCTTAGGGTGTTCTCAGGGAGCCCTGTAGAAGTTTCCGGTGAACTCTAATGTGACCAAAAAACCCCAGCTAGCAGGTCACTCATGTTCAGCGCAAAGAGAGGTAACTTGTGCGCATGGTACCACATGCTATCGCGAAGATTTTGTATGTGTAATGTATTAAGGAGTGTTCTGTCTGCACTAACTCTTCATCTGGACACTCCTCGAGACATGCCTGAAGGCCTCCGATACGCGGAATAACATCGAAGGATCTAGCAAAAGAGAAAGGAGCCATTGCTTTCTCTACTTCCAACTGCAGGTACCTCTCCTGTGATATCGCCAGCTCATATCCTCTATCTATGTTGCCCTGAGAAAATCGGACCACGCTTCTTCCTCTTTTTCCACATATCACTTGCATGGTGCAGACCTGCACACAGCTTCTTTTCTCCAAAAGACAGGCCTCCAACACACATCACTATATTTCTTCAATCTTGCGATTCGGAAGTCACTTACTCTTCATGCGTTCCAAGCTTCCCTGAATCTTCTTCTGTTAACATTAACATAATTGACAAGTAAAGGCTGAAGAAAAGCATGCTGTATTGACTGCAAGGGTTCTGGATTGCGCCTGCTGAACTTGTTGCGCAACCATTCCTCGATCCTTGCCTCACACATATCGGTGCACACTATACGATAAGCATCTGAATTGAGAAGATACCGTTAATTGATGCCATTATCCGCTGCTGAAGTGTTGTCAAGGACTGCACCTCGACCATTCTGACTCCACTGCCAAAACACATAAATAGTTAAAGTCTGTGCTGCTGCCTTCATAACTGGATCAGCAATGCTGCAGAACCGTGCTCATGTCAACATCTGGCACAACATCCCGTTTCAAGCCAGTGCCCCTAGTTATGAGGGCCAAGTGAGGGTGTTACGTATCTCCCAGTGTCTTCAATTATGTCTCTGCAAGTTTTTCACTGCTTGTGTTGAGATCTCCTGAAGCTTATTCGGATTAATACAATCTTCTAATTCGATCTGTACAGAGGAATCAAGTTTCCTCTTATCTCCTGCAGAAAGTCTTGCGCTGCCTCTCCCTCATTTTACAACTTCACATAACTGGTCGTAGTTCATGAGAAGTGAGCTCTACTTGGTATTCTTCATGAAACTGAATCAGTCCTAATTTAATGATCATGGGGGTCATGCCTGGTATGGCGTGATGAATAGATATTCACCTGAAGTCATGTTGGCAAAGACCTTCTCCTTCAGTTTCCTGGCAGCCAGAGTCTGTGGCACAAAGGCAAGAGTGTTTTCACCATTCGCAGCTTGCAGGGATTTCCAGCCTTTTTTATTCGTAGATCGGATTGTCCTCATGAAACAGTTTTTTTTTTTGTTCCGCTAACATATCCATCACGCAGGTAGTACCCAAAGCATTCATCACATGGGATGTAGTCACGGGGATTGGAAATGTAAGTTGGTCTTCTAGCAGGTATAATGTACCCTCTGTTTTGTTTCAGAACTTGTACGTTGTGGGCATGGTTTCCTTTGTTCCTTATTAGAGCCAACAGATTCTTCCTTTCTTTGCTCTTTTTAGGGAAAGATAAGGCTTGGGCAACTTCAGTTTCGTTTCCATGCGCTGCTTCAAGATGTCTGGGTAGTTTAGCAACTTCAATCATACAGTAAGGGCAACACTGATGTTTGTCCCACTTCCTTTTATTTTTGTTGTTCTTTGTTGTCAAGACATACATCCCCAGCGGGAAATCTTCTGAACTGGCGCTGTCACAATCGCTAACTGTGTCACTGTGAATAGAAAAAAAAAAAAATTACAATTTTTATTAATTTGTATCAATTCTAGTTGACAAGACGTTAAGATTACTGCTCCTTAAAATTTCCCCTCTGTTTAGAAAGTCATCACATTAACATTCCAAGTATTGAACTCGGTGCTGCTTCTGTGTAAAAAAAAATCAATGCATTTTTCTTTCTTCAGATACTTTGATATTTGCAGACACTTAACCCTATTCTAACTGGGCTATTTCAGACTAAGTTTCTACTTGGGGGGGGGGGGTAATAACTAATTATGCAAATTTATGTATAAAATCACACTTTCTGCTTTATTTCACTTAATAATGCTCCTAGAAATATCATTTTTGGTGTAAATATTCTTTATATCATTCCTCACAATACTACTTGAAAAGATTTTTGGTATGACGTTGTATTTCTTATGTTTTTTTATTGTTTTATGAATTTCTTATGTATTTCTTTGTTTTTTCGACCTTTTGTTTTCCATTGTTTTTTCAATGAAAATTATTGCCGAACATTTTTGAAGCATGTTTATGCTAAAATAAATTAATTTCCGCCCATAAAAGTGAAAATATCTACATCTTTGTGAATTCTGACTGAAATTATAATTTCCATTGACTTTGTACACAAAATCACGTTTTTGAGCCATTTTCGGTCTGACATGCATGTACAAAAGGTGGCGCGGCGACGTATTAACCGTACGCCCGATTTTCGCGAAAATAGTCTTAAAAGTTGTGCAAGACTTAAAAGTAAAAAGTCAGCGAGTCTCCCAGTGAGAAAATTTTGCGCGGCGGAGCGATCGCGAAATTCGTGGAGGGGGGTCAAATTGACCCCCCCCCAGTTAGAATAGGGTTAAACTTAAAACTTCCAACAGAAGTCCAAAGTAAGCAAATATTTCCATATTTCACAAGTATGGATAAACATTTTAGATGCATAATTCAAATTGCAATTGTGCTGTAATTGAGCTGCATGATTCTCAGCACAGAGTGTCAATAACAACAAAGCCTCCGCATCTGTAGGTGGTACAAAGAAGTCACTGCAGAACTTCTGTTCCTTTGTCCAAGACTAACGCAAAGACACTATTAGATTTGCCTTTTTTACATTTTTTAAATTTGCATACAAAACATATTGATTAAATAAAGCAAAATATATGGAGCATAATTCATTATTTTTTTTCCGCTCACCATTTTCATCCTGCATAACATCTTGATACCTCGCTTTCTCAGTTAAAATAATATAATTCACTGTAAACTCTATGTAGTGCTTTATGGTAGGCATACACAATACAAACATTAACAACATGATCTGAAGATTGCAGGGAATTAAAGACATATTAAGTAATTGAATTATTGACTAAAAGCGTACATTGTCTACTTACTCATTGTCTTCCAGTAAGCGCTGAAGTTCAACGTCAACATCTGAATCAATTTCTGATTCCAATTTTCACCCTCATGTCTGATTATCTTCACTGCTTTCCAGATCCTGAGGGTAGCCATTCTTATCAAAACAGACAACTCATATGAATTTCATTCAGATTGCAAACATAAAATCCCAAAGTATGGCTGCAGCTAATCTAATGCGCGTGGGCTTTTTTTGGCTATGCTATGAAAATTATTGCAGAACAGATGATTTCAACGCTTATCTGCCTAAAATAAATTAATGCCTTGTCAATAAAAATGAAAATATTAACACTTTCATGGATTTTTAAACAGAAACGCGATTTGGCATTGGACTTTTGTACACTGAATCACATTTTTGAGAGAGGAAACTATTGGCGCGCGTGCAGCAACATTTAAAGTAAAGTAAAAAGTCATGAAGCATCGCGACGAAAGTTGTGCCACTTGGAGGATACTGGCGCGAAACGTAGAGGGGGAGTGGAATCCCCCGCCCCACCCAGACTGATTAGGGTTAAAAGACACAAATTCACAATTGATGTTTGTAGATCTATAGAAGGCTGTAAAGGCCATTCGTGATGATGACTCACTACTGGCGATATGAGACAGGGGGTCCCTGGCCTAGTTTGTGGTAATGTTTTTGTCTCTATTGTGTGTTGTTGATTTGCTTTGTTTTGGGGAAAAAAAGCTATAGCTTTTGTAAGAGAGGGTCGTGTGGTGATTAAAGAAAATAAGGCATTTACAGTTATTATAGATCAATAAAATGAAGAATTAATAAAAGAAAATTATCTCATTAATTTTTTTCTCATATACCAAAACTATCTTGTGGCTTCAACTTTATCTTTAATTAATCTACATTTAACCTTTTTTCGGGAACACCTGGTATGCATTTTAGCCCTTTGCGGTGTATTTGAACAATTTCACACCCTGGACCAGCTTTTAACAAAACAAATCCTGCTCTTTATATAATGTACCCCTGTCTGTGAATTACTGGGGCTCAGTAGCGAGTCATCTCGATTGGCCTTTACAGCCTTCTATACATCTTCTACAAGCATAAATTGAGAATTTTTGTTTTTTAATGAAGCCACAATTTAGTTCACCTATTTGACCATACAAAAAATGTGTACAACACAGCACAACAATTGAACAGTTCATATTTTTTACCATACAAGTGAGGATGTGTGTGATACAGTATTAACAGTTCAACTGATTTGCAAATGAGGACATGTGTAAGCAGCACAGTATAACAATTGAACACTTCATATGTTTGACTATATAAGTGAGGACATAACTGAAAAGGGAACTTTGTTATAGATACAAATAATGTGTGTATATAGAATAACTGAACAGTTTACTTCTTTGAGTGTAATACAGGATAAGGATTGATTCACTTGTTTGATCATTTTAACAGGATAAGTATGTAATACAGCTCAACAACTGAGTATGCCCAACTGCAGGATGGCGTGACTTTTTATTCACCCAGATGCTTTTGATACTTTGTTTTGTTTCATTCATTCACAAGACCTATTAACTTGAAATTCACTTGCAGCTAGACGTAAGATGAGCAAATATCATGTGATAAATTAATATCTTAGCTTTCAAGGTTTCATGTATGAGTCCCTTGTGACTTTTTTGTGACACTAGGTACAACTGTGGAAAATTTGACCAAAAACAAAACAAAAGAGGCTAGTACCAGCTCTTGGGATGGGACATTCCATGCCCAAATTCAGTATCACAATATTAAATTTGATATTTTAAACAATTTTCCTTTTCCTCAAATGGCAAACATGCATGGCATCTCATTGTTTGTTTTTTTTTTGTTTTTTTTTACGGCAAATTTAATGCATGCACTTACCATCGCTGTCATCATCTTCGGAGAAACATCTAATATCACTCTTCACACTGTAGAATATAAGATGCAAAATAGATAAGATTAATATGCATTGGAACATAATTAGTGTAGCATATGCACATTAGCAAACACTTTATTAACTTCTTGTTTGATTTTGTCACCCAATGCAAAATCTAGAAAATATGCATATTGACTGTATTTAACAGCAAAGGAAGAGAAATGTGATAAAGGTCTGACATACTTAAATGGTGCTGCTGTGTACAGGGGTCCCATAAGACAGATAAAAATGTGAATGGTAGGCATGAGAATGATACATATGCCTGATTAGTTGCCGCGTACTGTGACTATCAAAAGCGTCCTTTGGTAAAGCATTTTTTTGTTGCACTGCACATTCATATTTTATATAGCTAGGGGTTTTCTTCAATAATCCATTATGTCTCACCTGTTGATATCCTTAGATGTCTTCTGATATTTTTTCACCTGCAGATAGACAAGAGTATTTGACACAAGGGAGTTATTAACATCATAAACTTGATCACAAGACAAATTTCCTTAGAGTTTCTGATAACCAATTTGGTTCCCTGTCCTCTACACGTGAAAAAGGAAGAATAATTTGATTGACGGGATATCTTTGCAAACTTACATGATTCTAAGAGCT
>CALNVZ010000772.1:6210-16424 GCA_940671915.1 Paracentrotus lividus
CCCCCCCCCCAGAACGCCGTAAGAACCGCCTAAGATATTTGTATATTATATGGTCCAACGGCAATATTAAAGCATGAAATGCTTTAATATTGTTTAATATTGAAATTAATAATGTTTATCGTAAGAACGCTGTAAGGAGAGCAACAACAACATTAGACAAAACGGTTTTGTACAAGTTGCAAATTATCTTTATACTTCATTTCTTCCCAATTCCATAAATCATATTTATTGTCCCCGCCGAACGAGTTCGAGCAGGGGACTATGAAACGGGCTCCGTACGTATGTGTGTCCGTCCGTCCGTCTCCGTCGCCGCCTGCGTCGTATGTGATCAAAATCTTCAATTTGCTACTCCTTCGCCATTTTTCATCCGATTTTTGATCCGTTTGCTTTATATGATAGCACTAGGTGAACCTACAAAACTCTTCACAGAATTTTGACCTTTGACCTTTGACACCTGATTTTTGAACCTATATGTTAAATTGCCACAAAAATGCTAACTCCTTCGCCATTTTTCATACCGATTTCGATTCTGTTTGCTTATGTGTATAGCACTAGGTGAGGACTACAAAACTTCTTCACGGAATTTTGACTTTTGACCCCTTTGACCTTTGACCTTGATTTTTAACCTTATATTGTTAATGGCTAAAAAATGCTACTCCTTTTGCCATTTTTCATCCGATTTCGATTCCGTTTGCATTATGTGATAGCACTAGGTGAGGACTACAAAACTTCTTCCGCCGAATTTGACTTTTGACCCTTTGACCTTGACCTTGACTTTTCTTATATTGTACATTGGCTACCAAAATGCTACTCCTTCACCATTTTCATCCGATTTCGATTCCGCTTCTTTATGTGATAGCACTAGGAGAACTACAAAACTTCATCACAGAATTTTGACTTTGACCTTTGACCTTGAACTTGAGTTTTGACCTATATTGTTAATTGGCTAAAAAATGCTATTCCTTCGCCATTTTTCATCCGATTTCGATTCCGTTTGCTTTATGTAATAGCACTATGTGAGGACTACAAAACTTCTTCACGGAATTTTTGACTTTTGACCCCTTTGACCTTTGACCTTGATTTTTACTTATATTGTACATTCGCTACAAAATGCTACTCCTTCACCATTTTCCTCCAATTTGATTCCGCTTGCTTTATGTGATAGCACTAGGTGATGCTACAAAACTTCTTCACAGAATTCTGACCTTTGACCTTTGACCTGGATTTTTGACCTATATTTTAATTGGCTACCAAATCCTACTCCTTCGCCATTTTTCATCCGATTTCGATTCCGTTTGCTTTATGTGATAGCACTAGCTGAGGACTACAAATTTCTTCACAGAATTTTGACTTTTGACCCCTTTGACCTTTGACCTTGACTTTGACCTATAATGTACATTGCTACAAAATGCTACTTCTTCGCCATTTTTTACCCGATTTCGATTCCGTTTGCCTTATGTGATAGCACCAATCGTGATATAATGGGAATTTTACATTATCCGGCGGGACATATATTGCGCATCGCGTAATTACTAATCCACTTGTTCATATTTGTCAGGCCTAATGATTGATTTCATTTATGTATACAATAAAATTCGAAAAAATCAATAAATTTGTTGGAGGATACTACCGTAATAACGGAGTATAAGCCGCACTTGTGTATAAATCGCACCCCGAATTTGGACCCTTGCAGAAAAAAAAAAAAAAAAAAAAAAAAAAAAATAAAAAAATAATTAAAAAAATTAATAATAAAAAAAAAATTAAGAAATTAAAAGACAAATTAATGAAGGAATTCAATCTTGTAATCTTGTTTATTATGAGAAACAACACAGGCAGTTAGCGAATAAAGTAAACAAAAGGAATAAAGAGGAAAAATGATCGGGACTTTTCTATTTCCTAAACTACAAAGTGTCTGCATGCACAGACTAGTGCATTATATATTGCGCCATGCCAAATGCAAACCACGCATATGCAGCTAACGTTCGCGAGGTGAGTGTTTGGATAAGAATTTAGAGAAGAGAAGATGAATGAAGGATAAAAAACAAAGAAATACATAAGAAATGATAGACGAGAAAATGAATGAAGGATAAAACAAAGAAATACATCAGAAATGATAGACGAGAAAACGAAAGAAGGAAAAACAAAGGAATACATAAGAATTGAGAGAAGAGAAGATGAAAGAATTATAAAAACAAAGAAATAGATAAGAATTGAGAGAAGAGAAGATGAAAGAATGACAAAAACAAAGAAATACATAAGAATTGAGAGAAGAGAAGATGAAAGAATGATAAAAACAAAGAAAAACATAAGAATTGAGAGAAGAGAAAATGAATGAAGGATAAAACAAAGAAATACATAAGAAATGATAGACGAGAAAACTAAAGAAGGAAAAACAAAGAAATACATAAGAATTGAGAGAAGAGAAGATGAAAGAATGATAAAAACAAAGAAATACATAAGAATTGAGAGAAGAGAAGATTAAAGAATGACAAAAACAAAGAAATACATAAGAATTGAGAGAAGAGAAGATGAAAGAGTGATAAAAACAAAGCAATACATAAGAATTGAGAGAAGAGAAAATGAATGAAGGATAAAACAAAGAAATACATAAGAAATGATGAAGCAGAAATGATGGAGGGAATGCTCATTAAAGGTCGGCATGCAGTTTTAAGTTTCAACGAAAAGTCCTCCCTATACTAATAGAGATTACACGCAAAATGAGCAAAAAAGATATACCTTTATAAATTGTAATTTTTAACAATGATGCGTTTCTTAAAACGGAAAAAAAAGTTCATAACACAGAAAGAATATATCCTCAGCTACAACATATTGAAATTTGAGCGAAAATCGACCAATATTTACAGAGTTACAATTAAATTTGCATAATTTTTTTGACGTCATAAATGCAAAATTGAAATTTTGAGTTTCGACGCCATTTTGATGATGTCTTGATATAATTGAGGATCAAATGAGACATGAAATAACATCTATGATTCATATCCTATCCAGTTATGGAAATAAAATGGGGGTTTCCGTTCGTTCGTTCTTTATTTGTAATCGTAGAAAGCTGATCAAGGTATCAAATTATTCAGAATTATATTATCAATGCATATACATAAAAATAACGGCGATTCTGTGTTACGCGCGAAAACGCATGCGCATGCCTGCGCGCGCTCAAATTTTTGAAATGCTCAAAATGACCTGAAACTTACTCTAATTCAGACTAGAACTGATTTTGAGCATTTTTAAATTTTGACCCACGCGTACGCATGTGTCGTGACCTTTGATGACATGATCTGATGACCTTTGACATGAAATTGATGTTCTGTAGATATGATTGAGTTTGAACAATTTGAATTGATGATATGATCAATGATAGAATTTTACAAAATGGCGCCTGGATGACGTCATCATGACTCGATGACCTTGAAAAACTTCGCTGCACGTCTTCATAGTGACATCCATTGATGACATGAAATTGAGGGAAATCGATTTAATAGAATAAAAGAGATAAAGTGGACATAAAATATTGGCTATAAAAATAAAGAAATAAAGAAATAAAGATAATTCTGACGAAATTAAGAGGTGATCTGTCAAGGACAGACCACCTAATGAATTACATTTCTTGTGATATTTGAATAGAAAACTAAGAAACATTTATCTTGAGAAAGGCAACAGGTTACAAGATAGTTTGGTAAATGGTGTTTATGAAATATCTAATGTTGAATTTAGTTAATTGCCTTTTTATTAATTTCATTAGGAAAGTACTGTAGGAACTGGCATTTAGTCTTGGGGCTTTGTTGAAAATTGTTTTGGGGATATAGTGAAAAGTTTTATAGGATACTAATTTCTCAGAATAATTCAAATATATCTTACATTATTTTAATTCTTGAGAGACATTATTGTAATGAAATGGAATGCTAAATATTTTTTATTGTGTTTTTTTTTTTCAATAGAATATTTCAGCATTCACAAATATTGGTTATATGTAGAAAGTAGGAATTTGTACTCCTTCACTGATACTCTCATTAGCTCATTGTCTCTTCTAATTCCCCCTTTTTCTTGACATACAATAACATATACTTAATCTTTACTCTATTTTTCTCTCACGCTCTCCTCTTTTCTTTACTCTATTTCTCTCTCACTTTCTCCCCTTTTCTCATTGTTTTTGTATCTTTCTTCTTGTTTTTTCATCCTTGCACATTTTTCTGTACAATGATCAAATATCTTTGCTAAAAATGAAATAAGACAAACCCTTTTCCTTTTGTCAAAGTGCAGCTGAACATTCATGTATTTTTCATTCTGGATAATTGAAAAAAAAAACCTGATGATAAAAGTATAGGCCGAATTCACATCTGAACTATCAGTACATGTACCTGTCTTCCACCCTGTACTTAGTCTATCAAATACAATGGTACGAGTGTGGAAAATAATGCTTGATTTGTGTATGTGGTATTGAATTAAACAAATTGAAAAATTATGAAAACTTGCAGAAAAAGCTTTGTTGTTCTTTCTTGAAGGAAATCCCAACCACTGTCTGGTTGTGATTGACATTTTTAGTGTTAAAATACTTTCTGCTTTTATTATTTTATTTCATTAAAGCTGCCTGAACAACATGGCTGCTTGACATACAAATACATCATACATTCAAACAAAGTTCACTTCGTGATTTACGGATAACAACTGAAAACACACACGCGCACACACACACACAAACACACACACAAAACAAAAACAAAACAAAACAAAACACAAATGTAGTAAATATAGTGACTGGAAAAATTTCTCAAGAAATCATGTTTTTGTTTGAGTAGCAGTTTTTTTTTTATTTTCTAAAGAATAAGTAATGAAGAACAGAAGAAATGGCATGTCAACATTCAAGCAGAGTTGCTGGTATCAAGCAAAGACCCACTGGTATGTGTAAATATGCACTTATAGTTGTTTACATATGTATCTTTAATACAAAGAAAATGTGCTTAGTTATATTTACATGCATTTTTTAATAGGATAATACAATTTGATATATTTAGGAGCGTCCCAGACAATTATTTTTTACCATGACAATGTACATTTATTAACAGTGCAGCACTTCTCGAATATTGCCTCTAGGATATAGCATATACGTCTGTTATACATGACACTCATATAGTTGTATTATTGCATTATACAAATTATTTTTAATAACATTTTATGTAGCTAAAATATATGCAGCAGTTGGAGTAATGAAAACATATTACTATACTGGATAACCAAAAAGAAGGAAACAATGCAATAGCATGAAAGAAAATCATCCATAACCATGTTATTTATATATGTTAATAAACAATCTATATATCTATTACCATTATCTCATTATGAAACCTTAGAAATGTGTGCTATAAATTCTGATGTATTTGGTGTATAAGATGCATAATTAAACTTTGCACCACTTTTAATAAACACAAAATATCCAGTATTGCGAAAATGGCAAAAACATGGAGTACATACACTGGCTTCAGAGAAATAGTTGGATTTCATGGTTTAACCAGACAGACCAAGGGGACGATAGAATGTAGGGCCGACCCCTGGTGACGATGACCCTAGGACACTGGATCACGATAAACTATGATTGCATTTTGCTGTATGCCCTAACTCCAACGCCCTTCCCTCAGGACACTAGGTCACAATGACCTAGTGTAGTCACCATGTCTATAGTCACACATTCAATCAGCCCAGCAGACTTTAGGAATGCCCCCTGATTATATTTCTATCTTTAATTCCATAAATCAAGGTCTAGATAAAAACTATATACATTTCAGGTTTCATTCATATGTGCATCTATCACTGCTTTTCAACCTTATTAATTTTTTTTTTCTTTTTTCTTTTTTTTTACACAATGATTAAATACTCTTTGATATGCACCATATACGTGTTGTTCGCAGAAAACATCGAATCGCTTATTTCCTTTCTTGAAAAGTACACATGGAGATATTTGCATTCTGCAAAACATAAGCCTGATCTACTAATATACCATGTATCACATGGAGAGATTGCCAAATTATATTGTTGAATATCCTAGAAGATGATTTTTATTGGATATTTCTGATAATATGAAATTGATGAACAAAAGTGAGAATGTACAGAAAAAATAGTTCTATGTTTGTCCTACAATACCTGCTAATCAATAGGGAAAATTTAAAACATTTCTTTTTAACCTGTTGGGGACTGAGCACGAATATATTCGGGCTGAGGTCTATGGGAAATGTGTGTTGTAGCCAAATCAGCCCGTCTCCAACAGGTTAATGACCTAACAAATACTGAACAAACATCTTGAAAAATACACCTTCACTCATAGCATTTCATTATTTGTACTTCCAGATATAGTATTTACAAATCCTATAACATTTCTTGAAACAACCTTGTTTTTTAAAAATAAAAATAAGATTTGATAGCTATTTATACTTGCAGATTTTCCAAATTGGATGCTTGTGTTTTTAACAATTTTCTTCCTTTAGAGAATTCATGTCCCTGGTATTTGACGCATCTCTACTGGTCTGTTATATTTTTCTTACAAAACACCTCATGGTGTGGACGCATAGTCGTATTGAAGAGATATGTCATCAGAGTGACTAGATTGTGAATCACTTGAATTGGTCCAAGAACTTTCTTGTGAGTTTCTGACGGAACAGTCATGAAAGGGATTTTCGTTGGAAGTATCTTTGCCATAAACCTGCATACTTGTGAATGAATGTGGTTCAAAAGCAACTGATGTGTGTGCTGAATGAGAATTTGGTACTTCATAAAGTGTCTCATCCAAATGTTCCATTTTTATATTGGTGCAATATTCGCTTATGATATTTGTAGTTATTTGTTGAGCTTTTGTATCATTTGGAGTCATGGAGGAGCACATGTTCTTTTTGGTGTTACTTTTGTATGCGCACAAATATGTACTAATAATAATCATTATAATGGCTATCAACAGTGCTGCTCCACTTACGATTATCAAGATGAATGGTTTTATCATAGGATCATTCAGATTCAAGTCACCCTCAACAAACAGATTTGATCTCCCGCTTGTTTCCATAGTATACTCTGTCTGTGAAAGTGATGATATTTCATCACTCGTAAATTGATTGTCTTCACTAACTTCTGCACTGTCAAGTTTTTGTGTATTCCAAAGTATGCTCAGATTGGTGGATGCTGTGCTACTCATTTCGTGAGAATTAGATTTACTTCAATAGAACTATACATTTGCCTACCATTGCTATTTGACCTCAAATCGCCACTAATTCGAAATTTTCACCGAAATATTTGGCCTTACTATCACTTGCCTCATTACCCCACCCCTTGAATGGCGCCCTCCATTGATTAAGGAATGCGGCCACTGCCGCGCCAATTCTGATACTCTTCCTCAATCTCCTTGCGACTCCTCGAGATATCAGTCGGTATTTTTTGCTTGCTGCCAAAAATAAGCGTGTTTTCTCCTCCCCCTTTATGGAACTACCTTGCGGCCTGTTTTGGCGAGTTAATTTTTCTCGGATAAATCATATTGGTTTCTTGAGTCGTCTTAGTTTGGCGGTCTTAATGAGTTTTTTGCGTTTGATTTTATTTATCGGCGGAGCTGAGTATTTGATAAAGTTTTATATCTCTCCCGGTGATCGTTTACTTTCAACGCTACTCATCTTCCCGATAAGAACCTTCATCGTTACGTTCATTACTACGCTGTGTATTGTAAATACGTGTCGTGGATTTACCCTTTGAGTGTTGTGTGAGTTTTGCCGGCGGACACAACTGAGTTTATTGTGCTCCGACTTCTAATTTCTTGTTAGATCGGCGCCTATAACCCACCTTTGCTGTATCTAACAACTTTTTCCTTCTTTTTTATTATACAGAATTCGTTTGTCGTATTTTCTTTCTCGTTGCCTCTTCTCACCCAAATAGAAAAAAGCCGGGGGAGGACAGAAATTAGCGCGCTTGGCGTGTGGGTTTCTCTTTCTTCTAAGAAAGAAAGTCCCCCCTGACAGGGGTGAGAGGCTTTGTCCGTTTGAAAAGTGAACAAAAACAAAAAAACAAGCGCAGCGCTACAAGACAGAAGGCCACGATCCTTCCCATCCTTCCCTTCAACAACCTACGGACATTGCACACGGGCGCGTCCGAGATAACTATTATGGGATCGACAACACAGTTGGACGGACAAAAAAACCTCGCTGCTCGGGATCGTCGGTCCCTACAAAAGTACGGGGGACCCGTTTGATACCCTGAACATGTTGTGGCAACAGCGTCGGAGGAATTGATGGAACCGCGGCTACCGGGCGCCTCGCGCCGAAACGTTCCACCGAGTGGATCCTAATTCGCCCGTCATCGCGCACATAATCGGGAGAAATCTAAAAACGGTTTTTACAAATCGGTTTTCCACAAACCACGCTGGCCCGGCTTTCACCTGGCTAATTCGAGTTCAGACTGGAAAGTGCCAGGCTGTTACATTTCTGCACCAGGTCGCCGACCTACCCATTGTTCATCAGGCCTTTAGCCTGGGCATACACCGGATCCGAGCTCGGCGTCTCTTCTATCAGGTTTGCCCGGACCACCCGCGCATTAATCCGGCGCCGCATACCCTTAACTCTGAGGCTACCAAATCGGACTCCGACGAGTCAACAGGAACTCTATCCTGGCCGGGCTGCTTTTGGGGGAGTAGGACCAAGAAGATACGCGTTCGCAAGGGGAACGGAAGCCATATACCTCCGATAGTAGGGCCGCTTGTCGGATTAACCCTCAAACTAAAGCGGCACGGATTGCGGCGATTGTCTCCAGATAGGGCCGCTACGCTCTGATTTACTTGTCGAGCCAGGAGTATCAAGGCTATTGAGGCGTGGAACGTCACCGGAACATAATACTCTGATCGCCAGGCCTCTTCAGGCTGCAAGCGGGCAAGGGTCACGTCTCCTCTCCCGGTTTCCAGAACGACGATAAACGGCCCGCCGTTCCACCTTGAAAAACTGGAGGCTCAAAATCGGATCACGCAAGGGATCGCGTTTCCGATACCGGTTGCCTTGGGGCAGATAGGAGTAACATGTCCAAAGCGGACTCTGTATCCTTCGGATAGTACCGCCGACACGACGGACTGGCTATCCTCCCAACTAGCCCGGCTGGACTCGTCCCAAAAAGCTGTTCGCCATTTGTATACTTGTCGAGCGGGGTATCCAGGTAGAGCGGGACGGTCCCGGAACAACAATGATCGGGGTCAACCAACCATTCCTGGATCCGGCGTGGAGGTCCGCTCTCTCCGTTTTTAATCCGGAGTGTGTCCCCTTCCTATTTTGATTACACGTCGGGTGAGGGCACTGGGATGACAGGTTGTTTGTTTTCATGGTTAACTTCTCGTTCGGAACAAGCAGGGTCCGTCTATCTAGGCGCACGCGCGGTTTTCTTTTTGAAGCCAACACCCCTTCTTCCACAGAGATCAAGGTTTCCTTAATCGTGAACATCAGGCACCGATCCTGAGCGGCCGGGCTTCTTCCGATACGTAGGAAAGCGTCGTATAGAATTGGCAGTATTCGGATCCCGATCCCGGTAATGCACCAGCCGAACGCGATCAAGTGCCTCCTTTTACAATCGGAGCGACTTCTCGGGATTCAACGACGCGACCTTCGTATCGCATTCGCCAAAAACCCGAGAAATCCCGGTTTTGGTTAAGGAACACCCCTGTCCCCCTTCAGGTTAGGCACGAACCCACTTTCCTTTCTCGGGGTTAACGACATCAATCACACGGCATGCCGTAATACCGAGGTAGGTATTGCGGTGTACCCTCCCGGAGGTTCCGCAGAGTGGGCTGAACGTTACGACCCGACCAAGCGAGTAGCGTACACCACTATTCCGGAACCACCACTATGGGTGGACGTTCACCACCCCTCCCTTGTGAGGAGCTGGATGCTTCCTCGTCAGACGATGAGATCGTTTCGGTGGCTGATTCTCACGACTCATGGTTTGGAATCTCATCCGACTCCCTTGTACCGCCATTCGGTTATGGTTGATACGCGGGATCCCACCCAGGTTAATGCTTCGGTGGATATTTCATCCGACGAAGTTGTACCTGAAGTCGTTGTAGAGCTTCCCTTGGCGAATCGAGTCACAGGCTTATTTCATATATACGTTCCAGAGGTCGGAAGTGACCCCTGAAACTTCGGAGGGGCGTAAAGTTTTCTTTTCGGGTAAAGCCCATCTCCCCGGAGGTCCTG
>CALNVZ010000772.1:19759-49089 GCA_940671915.1 Paracentrotus lividus
TTAGTGGCGATTTGAGGTCAAATAGCAATGGTAGGCAAATGTATATTTCTATATCGTAAATAATAAAATTAGATTGTAATTTTTATGCTTTACATGTGAACGTTTTGGTGAAATTTTTTCTTTCAAAATTCTCTTGGAAAGTAATTGTTGACATTAAATGATGTGTTTCGACTACAATTTCTTGTTGATCAATGATTGGTAGATTGTCATTGTACCATTGGAAATTTGCAGAACATATTGTGGGAGGTACATTGATCTGGCACTGCAGAACATAACTTTGGCTTAATATATTTTGAAACAGGTGAACGCCTATATCTAAGTTACTAAATAAATTTGGATTACTTGGTTGTGTTGTATACTGTGTGTAGTTTTTTCCACAATGACTTTGAGAGTCCGAGGCAATGCGAATATAAGCATAACTAGTGCCAGTCCCTTCTGAATTTGTGGCAGAACAGGCAATGTGCACACCCTCTATCTTTGGCATACACAAATGTGCTGTATTAAGAGAGAAATTTTGTCTTGACAAAGATGTAATGCCACACCCTACAAGAACGTCTTCTGGGAAACATGTCCAAGTGAAATTGTTGTCCCCGCTGAACGAGTTCGAGCAGGGGACTATGAAACGGGCTCCGTACGTGTGTATGTGTGTATGTGTGTATGTATGTGTGTGTGTTCGTCTGTCCGTCCGTGCGTCCGTCCGTGCGTCCGTATGTGACCAAAATTTTCAATTTGCTACTCCTTCGCCATTTTTCATCCGATTTCGATTCCGTTTGCTTTATATGATAGCACCAGGTGAATGGCACCACAAACTTCTTTCAACAGAATTTTGACCTTTGACCCGAATTTTTGACCTAAATATTGTTATTGGCTACAAATGCTACTTCCCATCGCCAATTTTCATTCGATTTCGATTTCTGTTTGCCTTTTATTGATAGCACAGGTGAAGGGCTACAAACTGTCCACGAAGACTTTTGACCCCTTGGACCTTGACCTTTCATTTGACCTATATTGTTAAATTGGCTACAAAATGCTACTCCTTCCGCATTTTTCATCCCGATTTCGAATCCGTTTGCTTTAATGATAGCACTAGTGAAGGCTACAAAACTTCTTCAACAGAATTTTGACTTTTGACCCCTTTGACCTTGACCTTGATTTTATACTTGATATGTACATTGGCTACAAAATGCTACTCCTCACCCATTTTCTTCCAATTTCGATTCCGTTTGCTTATGTGAAATAGCACTAGGTGATGGCTACACAAATTCTTTCACCGAATTTTGACCTTTGAACTTTGACCTTTATTTTTTACCTATATTGTAATTGGCTACAAAATGCTACTCCTATTCGCATTCATTTTCAATCCGATTTCCAATTCCGTTTGCTTTATGTGATAGCACTAAGTGAGGACTAACAAAATTCGTTCAACGGAATTTTGACCTTTGACCTTTGACCCTGATTTTTGACCCTGATATGTTAGTATTGGCTCAAATACAATGCTAACCCTTCACACAATTCATCCGATTTCAATTTCGCTTGCTTTATGTGATAGCACTAGGTGAGGACTACAAAAATTCGTCACGGAATTTTGACCTTTGAACTTTGACCCTGATTTTTGACCTATATTGTTAATTGGCTACAAAATGCTACTCCTTCACCAATTTTCATCCGATTTCAATTTCGCTTGCTTTATGTGATAGCACTAGGTATTAGCTACAATACTTCTTCACAGAATTTTGACCTTTGACCTTTCACCTTGATTTTTGACCTATATTGTTAATTGGCTACAAAATGCTACTCCTTCGCCATTTTCATCCGATTTCGATTCTGTTTGCTTTATGTGATAGCACTAGGTGAAGACTACAAAACTTCTTCACAAAATTTTGACCCTTGACCTTTGACCTTGATTTTTGACCTATATTGTTAATTGGCTACAAAATGCTACTCCTTCGCCATTTTTCATCCGATTTCGATTCCGTTTGCTTTATGTGATAGCACTAGGTGAGGACTACAAAACTTCTTCACACAATTTTGACTTTGACCCCTTTGACCTTTGACCTTGACTTTGACCTATATTGTACATTGGCTACAAAATGCTACTTCTTCGCCATTTTTTACCCGATTTTTTACCCGATTTCGATTCTGTTTGCCTTATGTGATAGCACTGATCGTGATATAATGGGAATTTTACATTATCGGCGGGGACATATATTACGCATCGCGTAATTTACTAATCCACTTGTTTACCTCTGGGTAAGCATCTGCTGTGCAGGTAAGCTCAACTTGTTCACGAGGTGTGATAGTTTTACTCTGAGGAAAAATCTGAACTTGTGGAGCATGGCGCACCATGATTGGTCCGACAGAACATTGCAGTTTCTCACCAGGAAAAGAAAATGCACTTGAGACATTACACAGTAAGATTTTTAAATGTAAATCATTGGTTATTGAAAGCTCATGAGTAAGTACTCTTAAGGAACCTTCATCATTCAGCGAGAGAGGCAAAATCTTCCCACCAGGATGGACTGTCCATGTCATATCAACTGGGGGATTACCTCTGGGAATGAGGCATTTTAAAATCAAAGTCTCACCAAGGTTAACCTCATATTGGAATGGTGGATGGCAGTATAAATCAACCTGCGATGGAAAGTATACAATATCCATTACAACTTGTCTTGAAGAAAAACACAAGGTTCCTTGCTGAATTATTTCATCCAGAATGCGTGATATGTAGAACTGAGTGTGCATGCTGGAACTCTGAATAGTGATATTTGTCATCAATATTTTAGTTTCAGCATCAAACATTTCAGTATGAGAGGATGTTGTTTTATGAGAAGGATAAACTTTCCATCTTAGAGACTGATTATCGGTATCAAAATCGGCCACTGAACATTGGAAGCTTGCTCTCTCTCCTCTCCTGACTTGCCTATCAGATGGCTGAACTAAAAATTTTGAAGATGAACTCTGACAGACAGACGAATCACATAATTTCACCATGATGGGAACACAAGCAAAAACCCAGAATAGCTCAAATTTGTTTGAAAAAAAATGATATGCCATGATGTTTTCTAGTTTGAATCCTTTCGACCAGTGGTTCTTATGGTATTCACGTAGGTTTATAGTGAGGTATTTTAGCTCTCAGTAGTCATTATGTTCTTCCCAGAGTGTCATGTTAAAAATGACATTGATTGTCACTTCTCCTCTATGAGACTGTTTTGACAGTTTTGAATGCTTTGTATTGCAATTCAACAATAATTTTTCACTCATGGGACTTGTGATTTTTAAAGCTTAATTGTTCTTCATAAGGAAGGAAGCAATCATTAATTTTATTTTTGACAGCCCTAAACATTTGTAAGAAAATTGATCTGCCCACTTCAAAAAATATTTTTTTTATTTTTTTATGCCTCAGTCATCAGAGGGGGTGCAGAAGGCCTTTTTTGGGAAGGGTGGGGAGTCCCTATGTACTTGAAACATAGGGACAGTATGTATTACTGTACAAAGATGATCTGATTAGGGCCATAGAAGTCAATTCATGAAATTTCTTATATTGAGTTCCTTATTGAGATATCTCAAGAACCACTTGAGATATGAATACTGGCAGTATGTATAGCCGCAGGAAAGCGACTTGCTTATTTCATATATATTTTCAGATTTGTAATATTTAGAAACAGACAGCTGCACATAGATCCATTAGATGAACATCATCTTAAATACGTGTACAACAAACCCTAACCGTAGCCCTATATTTTTAAAGAAAAAGAACGTGTGCGATCTGTATATTGTGTTCACTGTCAGCTTAATAATAACTTTAATATTAATTAAAGTTATACAGTAATACATTTTACATGAAAATTGTATAAGGGCAGTTCCATCGTTGTGTGTTTGCAGTTGGAATTACTTTTTTTTCTTTGTACGTTTGTAGAAAACATATAAGAGTTCAATATTCTGAAATTACATTGTTTAAGCTTTCTTGATTAATTAACCACAGTTGTTTGAAGCAAGGATTACAGACATTACACAAAAAGGACATGGGTCGTTAAAAAACTGAATTTTTAAAATTGTTTAAAAAACTGATAAGTTACATACTTAAAAGTTTCTTAACCCCAATTTCCAAATGGGTCTTACTTCCTTCTATACAGTGTGTTCCTAAAAAAAGGTAATCAAAGTTCAAAGGTCAGTCATTTCAAAAGTATATGGTTTATTCTTGTGATTTGTTTATTAAACTACTAAGAAACTCATCAGCTTTAATTTGAGACATTCCGTATGTCTAAACTGTAATAGGTCACAGAGTTATGGTTATTTAAGGGAGATACAAATGTAGGTACAAAACCCATTTTTCCAAGTTTTCCGTTTTTAGGATATGAAACAAACTTTTCATAAAATTTCGGTTTCATAGGTTTTTTTTTCTCATACAAAGTTTCAATGAAATGTAATCTCATTTGTCAAAGGACCTATCTCGTTGGCAATGACATGGGTTCTCGATTATGCATGAGTCTCTGGAGTCTCGGAGACGGATCGGCGCGACGTCTCCTGATTCTGCAGGAAGTCGCGAGAAAAATCAAACAAAATGTCAAACATGTCCAATCTTTTAGTAGACTTCTTTAATACGTGAGCAAGTCTCTGTGACGTCTTTGCAGGGTTGCTGCGACGTCCCTTTAGTATCCACGAAGTCGCAGAGACATTGTCGGAACTTGCTAACGATGAAAAGAAATCGAACGGTTTAATAATTTTGACTTGCTGGTGTTAAAAGAGGTCCACTAAAAGATTGAACATGTTTGACTTTTGTTCCATTTTTCCTTGATGCCCTGAAGTCTCAGGAGATGTCACCACGACGTCTCCACGACTCAAGAGACTCCTAATTGCGAACACATCTCATGGCCAACGAGATAGGTCCTATGACATATGAGATTGCATTTCATTGAAACTTTGTGTGACAAAAAAACACAAAACTATGAAACCAAAATTTTATAAAAAGTTGGTTTCATACCCTAAAAACGGAAAGCTAGGAAAAAATGGGTTTTGTACCTATCACCTTTAAATGACCATAACGCTGTAACCTATCACAGTTTAGATGTAAGGAATGTCTCAAATTAAAGCTGATGAGTTACTTAGTAGTTTAATAAACAAATCACAAGAACAAACCATATACTCTTGAAATGACTGACCTTTGAACTTCGATTACCTTTTTTTAGGAACACACTGTACATTAAAAAAATACTTGGTATTATTTTTAACTCGTTATTTAGGGGTTGCCCTGTTGGGAAAAAAGACAAGAACAAATTAGAAGATTTAATTTTTCTTATTCAATTCAATTCAATTCATTTATTTCAACCATCATCAATATATAAATTACAGTTAAAATGACATATTTACAAAGAAATTCAATGATGGTTTGGTGACCCTGGAGAAAGCAGAGCTTATAAAAAGGGGCCACCAAATTACAATACACATAATGAATCCAAGACACATAAACAAGAAAAAAGATACTTAGAAAATTATCTGAAATAAGTACAGAAAAAAAAAAACAAAAAAACAAAAAAAACAAAAACACACATCAAATACTGAACAAACACAGAGTATAATCGCAGCGGGAATGGGGGGGGCGGGGGTGAGAGAGAGAGAAAGAGAGAGAGAGTGATAAATGAATACGAGAAATAACATCAAAAAGAAGTTATCATTTGTTTGCTCAGCTTTCTAAATCTTTATAGGGTTGAACTATTTTTTATTTCATTTGGAAGTTTATTCCATAATTTAGGGAAATTAGTTTTGAAAGAGTTTGAGGCAACAGAAGTGCGTACCCGAGGTACGTGTATTAAATTTCTTTGGCGGGTATTGTAAGTGTGAATTGTGGAATTTAAAACAAAGATGTCGGCAAACAGAGGAGGCAAGATTTTGGCATGAAGTTTGAACATAAAAACAAGGGAGTTTAAGGTTATTAAGTCTTTTAGTGGTAAAATATTTGTTTATGAAAATAAAAGCCTCGTGTGACTATTGAAGGGAGCATTACATATAATTCGTATTGCTTTCTTTTGCAAAATACATAATTTATTTAAATGTGTTTTAAATGTGTGGCCCCAAACAATATTACAATAATTTAAATGAGGGAGTATAATGCTATTGTTAATAGTAATCAGAATCGACTGAGGGACAAATTGTTTTAATTTGTATAGAACTCCAATGGACCTTGATATTTTTGTACATATCGAACCAAGATGAGGCTTCCAAGAAAGGTATTCATTTAAAATTACACCTAAAAACTGAATATTATCAACCTTTGTTATAGCCTTTCCACCTATAATAAGGTTACAAAGATTTACTGGGACCTTCTTACCTTTAGTACGAAATATTATGTATTTAGTTTTGTCAAAATTTAAAAATAATTTATTTGAAGAGAACCATTTATTTAATTTATCCAGTTCATTGTTTGCTGATGATATAAGTTTTTCTATATTTTTATGCGATAATGACACCGTGGTATCATCAGCAAACAAAGAAAAGCTTAGAATGGGAGAACAATTAATTATATCATTTATGTAAATAAGAAAAAGGAGCGGCCCTAGCACCGAGCCTTGTAGAATTCCACAAGATACATTATTTTGATCAGATTTGACACCATTGATCACCACATATTGATTTCGATGCAATAAATAACTTCTGAACCAATGAAGAGGAACCCCTCTAATTCCATAATATTCCAATTTTTTTTAATAAGATGTGGTGATCAATGGTGTCAAATGCTTTAGAAAGATCCATAAATACACTGAGACAATAATTACTTGTATCTATTGCATTTGATATAAAATTAATCAGATTCAATACACCAAGATCAGTGGAAAAATTCATGCGAAATCCAAATTGTTGGGGTATTAAAATATTGTTAAGTGAAAGAAATTTTAGCAACTTATTGTAAATTATTTTTTCTAACATTTTTGAGAAAAATGGTAGTAGGGCAATAGGCCTATAATTAATAATATCATGTTTGTCACCTTTTTTTGTAAACTGGGATTACTTTAGCGGTCTTTAATTTCTTGGGAACAATACCTTGTGAGATTGATTCATTGAATATATAACAAAGTGGTTTAACAATAAAGTGAATGCATTCTTTAATCACACGAGCAGCAATAGAGTCCGAACCCGGTGAAGCAGAAGTCTTCATGGATGAGAGAACATTGATTATTTCAGTATTGGATGTCGGATTAAAGAAAAGTGAGTTTGCCGCACGGTTGGATAAATAATCTTGAAAATGAGAACAAGAGGTTGGCACCATCTCTTGTGTAATCTTACCAATATTAACAAAATATTTATTAAATACATCAGCAATTGATGCTTTACCCAGTATTTTGTCATTATTATAATACATATGGGAAGGTAATGCATTTTTTCTTTTACCTAAAATATTGTTAATTTGAAACCAGGTTTTTTTCATATCACCTTTCACTTTTGCAAATAAGTTTTCGTAATGTATTTTCTTGCTTCGACGAATAATAGTAGTTAATGTATTTTTATAATCAGCATATTTTTTCCTTGTGGTATTGTTACCTTTCTTCACATATCGATAATAATATAACATTTGTTTTGTTTTTAATAGATTTAAGGATTCCAGGAGTGATCCAAGGTTTAACATGTTTTTTGGGTTTGATCTTAACAAGGGGAAAACGTTCAAAATATAAGGAGCTAAGCTCATTAATAAAAAGATCATAAGACATCAAAATCAAAATCTTTTGCATAAATTTGATTTAATATGTAAAAATGGACAGAAATGATGATAGGCCAATGCATAATTCACATTTAATGCCCCCATAACGGCCCTGGCCAAAAAATGTGGTTGCCCAGTTCGGGCAACTACTGTGATTATTTCTTCCTAATCTGGTTGCTTGAGGGTTGTCCCGGGCAACAGGGCGCATTCAAATCTTGAGCGTTGCATATGTAACATTTACGGATGTGGCATGTGTACACCCTTACAAAAAAGTCCTGTGGTATTCTTATGGTATTTCTGAATGTCCTGTGGTATGTTACTACAAAAGTACATCGTGTGGTGTTCTTGTGGTACTAAAAGTACCATAGGGAAATACCACACAGGAAAACGGTACCACAAGAAAACCATACAGCAGTGCTGTGGTATTTGGCACAAATACCACATTTATGGTATTGCTATATGTTTTTTTCCCCCCAAATACCACATGTATGCCATTGCTGTATGGTTTTTGGCACAAATATCACATGTATGGTATTGCTGTGATTAGTGCCAAAATACCATACATGTAGTATTTGTGCAAAAGTACCATACAGCAGTACCACACAGAAGTATCATACAGCAGTACCACACAGTAGTACCACACAGCAGTACCACACAGCAGTACCATACAGTAGTACCATACAACAGTACCATACAGCAGTACCATACAGCAGTACCACACGGCAGTACCACACAGCAGTACCATACAGCAGTAGTACACTTTAGCAAAATACAGGCCTAATTTCTCAATAATTTTTTTTTTGCTCAATAGATTTTTGTTTGCTGTAGAAAGTTCCATGAACCGTTAAATCTGCTTACACTCAAATGTCACGTGGAGCAATGAAATGTACGTTTTTTTTTTCTACATAGGTTACGTTTGAAGCGTGTTTCTGCTAGGGATGGTAGCCTCTGTTACAATTTCCATGGTCTCCCTACCGTCAGGGCGGCGATTTCATGTGATGACGGTCGGGGGGGGGGGGGGGGGACGGAAACTCCGGAATGGGAATTATTATAGACTTGAACGGAATAAGGCGTCCTAAATATTTGTATACCCAAAATTCGAGATAGAATGATCTACTTCACATATTATGCAGAAACTAATGACAATTTTAAGGATATAATGTTGGAACAAATAAAATTCGGAGATATCTGTCTCAATCAACCACGGAGACAATCATTCATGTGCTGGTGAGTTCTCGTCTGGATGGTTGTAATTCTCTTCTTGCTGGATTGCCTGCTAGTACAATATCTCGTCTTCAGCGTGTGCATAATAATGCAGCCAGTGTTGTCACCAATTAAGGCAAATACTGCAGAATAACACGTGTACTTCGCCAACTACACTGGCTTCCGGTAGCAAAAAGAATCATGTTCAAGGTGTGCCTTATCACATATAAAATCCTTCGTGGTCAGGCCCCTGCATATCTATCAGAGTTGGTACACTGGTCTCGGTCAGTGCGTGTAACAAGGTGGACTAATGCACCAAGACTAGTGGTCCCCAGAACAAGAACAGTTACCTATGGAGACAGGTCTTTTGCAAAGGTGGCTCTAACTCTTTGGAACGCTCTCCCTTCACATAAGAAATTTGCAATCAATCAAAAAATTCAAAGTCGGACTGAAGTCATATCTGTTTCTTAGTTAATTATACATGTATATCCATTTGTGTGATTATTTTGGATTAATTAGATTTCCTGTTGCGCCTTGATCAAGTTATTTCGGATATGTGCGCATTATAGATTCATATTATTTTTATTAAAACATATTCCACAAATACATTATATCGACCTGAAGAAATAGTTAAATTGTGAAATCATTGCATGGTTATTTATTTGACAGCGCGAAGAGTGAGCTGAAAATTTTGTTTTATAATAACATTATGGTAATTTGATGAACTGATTGAAGACAAACATCCAACAGGGATGAAACCAAACAGGCATTTAATAGTCAAAGTGGATTTATGGTAGTTTCCTGCTGAAGTTTGGTAGTTGTATGGTATTCCTGTGGTACTTCATACGGTACTATGGCAATTAGCTCATTTGCACAAAATGTTTTTGTATTCACAAATCAGTATTTTTGTGAAGCTTGCATCATTAAACAGTAATTCACTGCATATTATTATTTTTCTTCTTAGGGAAATATATTTCCTAAACACAAAGTAACTTCAAGAGTGATAATTTTGAAATTTGCATTATTATCAAGAAATATAGAAAATAACTAACTGTGACCCAAAATATTTTTTGCTAGATAGTGGTGTATATATATCAGTGTATGGTATCCTTGGGTGTCCGCGGCAGTCCTGTGGTAACGACATGTGGTATCCCTGTGGTAACGGTATGAGGTAATCCTGGTAACTTTGTGCGGTATTGCTCTATGGTACTGTTGTGTGGTACTATTTTGGAGTAATGCTATGAGGTACTTTTGCTGTGTGGTACTGCTGTATGGTGTTTTTTTGTGATATTTGTGCCAAAATACCATAGGAAATCCTGTGGTATTTGTGCCAAAATACCATAGGAAATCCTGTGGTATTTGCGACAAAATACCATAGGAAACGTGCCAAAATACCATAGGAAATCCTGTGTAGGCCGGGGGCCCACAAGATTTAATTAGCTGAGAAGAGACATAAGGTTTGATGGTCTCATCATGTCAGGACGTGGCCAAGGATCAATAAAATGGATTGCTGGCAGGCCACATCCTGTACAGGAAGTCTTGGGGGCCCCAAAAAGGGGCCTCAAAAATGCATTAAATGAGTTGAGAAGAGAAATGGACAAAAATCGGTGGATATCATTCCTTAGGGGGCACCTAGTATAAAACCGGCAATGACAGCAGTTTTATACTGTAGGGGGCCCCAGACAGTAGCCCTAAAGGGCCCCCACAATACGTTTAAATGAGTTGAAAAGAGAAATGGCTAATTCCTTTTGCAATGGAAGTATTAGAAACCAGAGATAACCAAAACAGCAATGACAGCAATTTGATCCTGTACAGGGGCCCTGACAGTAGCCCTAAAGGGCCCCAAATCCTATATAGGCCTAACACATTAAATGAGTTGAAAAGAGACATGGCTAATTCCTTTTGCAATGGAAGTATTAGACACCAGAGATAACCAAAACAGCAATGACAGCAATTTTATCCTCTACAAGTGTCCAGACAGTAGCCCTAAAGGGCCCAAAATAGCATTAATCATTTAATTAGTTGAAAATAGACATGGGCTAGCAGGGGCCGTGGAGTTGGGGGCTCATTGTAATACTACATTGGCGCACACGACATAGGCCTGAAACTATATATAATACCCCATTCACAGTGGTTTTCAAATTTATCCCGGTGCTGTCGCGGTGCTGTCGCGGGACGGCAACACCGCTATAAACCCATTATAAATGCATTCACAGTGGAAAAGTTATCCCGGGACAGTCCCGGGATAGATTTCATGTACCCATTCACACTGCAGCATGTGATTTTTATGACCTCCGTAACAAAATACTTGCATTTCTTTTGTATTTCTTTGTTTTTCTCCTTCTTCCATATTCTTTTTCATCATTTCTTATGTATTTCCTTGTTTCTTTTCTCCTTCTTTCATTTCCTTTTCTATGATTTCTTATGTATTTCTTTGTTTTTTTCTCCTTCTTTCCTTTTCTTTTCTATCATTTCTTATGTATTTCTTTGTTTGTCTCCTTCTTTCCTTTTCTTTTCTAGCATTTCTTATGTATTTCTTTGTTTTTTCTCCTTCTTTCCTTTTTTTCCTATCATTTCTTATGTATTTCTTTGTTTTTCTCCTTCTTTCCTTTTCTTTCCTATCATTTCTTATGTATTTCTTTGTTTTTCTTCTTCTTTCCTTTTCTTTTCTATCATTTCTTATGTATGTATTTCTTTGTGTTTTCTCCTTCTTTCCTTTTCTTTCCTATCATTTCTTATGTATTTCTTTGTTTTTCTCCTTCTTTCCTGTTCTTTTCCATCATTTCCTATGTATTTCTTTGTTTTTCTCCTTTTTTCCTTTTGTTTTCTATCATTAGTTATCAGGTTATGTTTTTCTCCTTCTTTCCTTTTCTTTTCTATCATTTCTTATGTATTTCTTTGTTTTTTCTCCTTCTTTCCTTTTCTTTTCTATCATTCTTATGTATTTTCTTTGTTTTTTCACCTTCTTCTTTCTCTTTTTCTATCATTTCTTATGTATTTCCGTTTTACTCCTTCTTTCCTTCTTTCCTATCATTTCTTATGTATTCTTTGTTTGTTCTCTTCTTTCCTTTTCTTTCTATCATTTCTTATGTATTTCTTTGTTTTTTTCACCTTCTTTCTTTTCTTTTCTATCATTTCTTATGTATTTCCGTGTTTTATCCTTCTTTCCTTTTCTTTCCTATCATTTCTTATGTATTTCTTTGTTTTTCTCCTTCTTTCCTTTTCTTTTCTATTATTTCTTATGTATTTCTTTGTTTTTTCTCCTTCTTTCCTTTTCTTTTCTATCATTTCTTAGGTATTTCTTTGTGTTTTCTCCTTCTTTCCTTTTCTTTCCTATCATTTCTTATGTATTTCTTTGTTTTTCTCCTTCTTCCATATTCTTTTTCATCATTTCTTATGTATTTCCTTGTTTCTTTTCTCCTTCTTTCATTTCCTTTTCTATGATTTCTTATGTATTTCTTTGTTTTTTTCTCCTTCTTTCCTCTTCTTTTCTATCATTTCTTATGTATTTCTTTGTTTGTCTCCTTCTTTCCTTTTCTTTTCTAGCATTTCTTATGTATTTCTTTGTTTTTTCTCCTTCTTTCCTTTTCTTTCCTATCATTTCTTATGTATTTCTTTGTTTTTCTCCTTCTTTCCTTTTCTTTCCTATCATTTCTTATGTATTTCTTTGTTTTTTCTCCTTCTTTCCTTTTCTTTTCTAGCATTTCTTATGTATTTCTTTGTTTTTTTCTCCTTCTTTCCTTTTCTTTCCTATCATTTCTTATGTATTTCTTTGTTTTTCTCCTTCTTTCCTTTTCTTTCCTATCATTTCTTATGTATTTCTTTGTTTTTTCTCCTTCTTTCCTTTTCTGTCCTATCATTTTTTATGTATTTCTTTGTGTTTTCTCCTTCTTTCCTTTTCTTTCCTTTTCTTTCCTATCATTTCTTATGTATTTCTTTGTTTTTCTCCTTCTTTCCTGTTCTTTTCCATCATTTCTTATGTATTTCTTTGTTTTTCTCCTTTTTTCCTTTTCTTTTCTATCATTAGTTATCAGGTTATGTTTTTCTCCTTCTTTCCTTTTCTTTTCTATCATTTCTTATGTATTTCTTTGTTTTTTCTCCTTCTTTCCTTTTCTTTCCTATCATTTCTTATGTATTTCTTTGTTTGTTCTCCTTTCCTTTTCTTTTCTATCATTTCTTATGTATTTCTTTGTTTTTTCTCCTTCTTTCCTTTTCTGTCCTATCATTTCTTATGTATTTCTTTGTTTTTTCTCCTTCTTTCCTTTTCTTTCCTATCATTTCTTATGTATTTCTTTGTTTTTCACCTTCTTTCCTTTTCTTTTCTATCATTTCTTATGTATTTCCGTGTGTTATCCTTCTTTCACTCTCTTTTCTGGAAATTCTTATTTTTTTCATTGTTTTTTATCCCGGGGCTGTTACTATATGGTTTGAGCGCAATAGTTTATCGCGGTGTTATAGCGGGGCGAGAGGTTATCCCGGCCCGGGATAGTTTATAGCGGGTCCGAGCATTTGCACTTAAGGGCAACACCGCTACAGTCGCGGGACAGTCCCGCGTCTGTAGCGGTGTTTGAGGCCACTGTGAATGGGGTATAAGGCACATTATTTGTATTTTTGCAAAGGGTTTATATCTCGCAATGAAAAATATGCTAAATAATAGAAACCTAGGACCTTACTACTAAATCAATATGAAAAGAGGTCAACACAAGTTTCGATTTGAAGGGGTTTATATTTATTTATTTATTATTTATATACTATTTATTCTGCTCTTTGAAACACATAATCATATGTATTCATTTCAAAATGAATGACAAGAATAAAAAGTCGATCAAAATTATATCATTGCCTCTTTGTGGTGAATAAAAATATAATTCCACATAATAATATATCTATGAATTATGACAAAGTAAAGAGAGATTTTGCCAACATTTACGTATACAACGTATCTTCCCCCATGGCAAAATAAGCAAATTTTTAATTTTGGTTATCATCAATATAAATATCAATGGAACATGTAGTCTCATATCGGGTTCACGAGGGTAATTATGGCCCCTTTGTCTTTGAGATCTTATAATTCTTTGCTGCATTACACAATGATAATTTAATTTTAACACATGCCTAGCTAAACTCTTCCTACTATCATATGAGAAAAATAAGCCATTTGCATTAAATTTTGTGCTTAGGGGAGTTTAAAATGTATGGCAATTACAATTCTGTTCGTTGGAAAGTGGCAAGTCTGCTTTTTATGTGGGGGTGTGATATCATTAATTAAAATCATTTAAGATGAAATTTTGAATGAAACTGAAACAATAGGAAGTAAAAAACACAACAGAAAAACTTCCACCTGAATATCTTCAATAGTAGTGCTGTAAAGGGGGATCAAATTGAAAATGTCATTTGGGGTAATTATGGCCCCCAATGCATAAACAGTGTATAAGCGCAGATAAGCGTAGATGGGGAGGTTAACTTGTACGATTTTGTACATAAATATATGTATTGCTTTGATTGCACAATTTCAACATTTTGGCCGAACCAATTATTGATTAAATCATTGTTGGTGGTAGATAAGTGTATTAGGAATACCCAACAACATTTATTATACATTACCATCATTAATTAGCATAATATCTTTGAATTCATACAGTCATTACAATAGGGGCCATAAATACCCCAACCCATGGGGTAATTATGGCCCCCAAAGTTGTTAACATAATGGTAATTAATATGCAAATGAGAAGTAGCAGGTTTATACTTTCCTTTGTATATTATAGGTATATGGATTGACTGTATTTTTACATATTTAGAATATCTTTCGACTTTTCATTTAATGGTAGTAATAGGAAATGTGAAAAAGGGGGGCATAATTACCCCAGTCTCTCCTATGGAGTGTTTGCTGTAGTCAAGTAATATACCCATCAAAATGATGTTTGACAATCAAAGGGTGAAATCAGGTCAAAAGTGTTGAAAATAAAATAATGAAAATTAAACTAAATGTATAAATAAACGTTGATAGATAAAACATGTCCTATGATTCAAGCAAGTTTATAAATGGTTAATTATTTTTAGAATTAGTGGTGCGGTGTCCAAGTTCTCCTGCGTCCCAGCGCTCCCCTATCACGCCTCTATGTTTTTAAAAATATTTTCGATAAGAAACCTAAAGGGCAGTCATCGAGGCCTATACTTCCATAATCGCTTTTATAAACCCCTTCTAATCGAAACTTGTGTTACACTATTTTCATATTGCTTTAGTAGTCAGGTCCTAGGTTTCTATATATAGTAAGCATATTTTTCATTACGAGATATAAGCTCCTTGTAAAAATACAAATAATGTGCCCTATATGTTATCAGTTGATACCAGGAGCGGATCCAGGGGGATGGGCGGCCCCTTAGCAAATACAAAATAATAATAATAATAATAATAAGGTAAAAAAAAGAGAGAGAAAAAAATAGGGGGAATAGGAACAAAGGGGAGGAAGAAATCGCAATGATATCCGATTGATCGACTGGATCTATACCCCTATGGCCGATTTGTGATTACTTCTTGACCGTGACGGTCGAAGGCCCCCACCCCCAAAAAATTAATACCTACCCCGCCCCACTCTCTCAATCTCTCTCTCTCTCTCACTCTCACACTCAACCATCGTGAAGTGCAAGAATTTTTATTAGATTTTGGATCGTCCACTGGATGCAGTCTATCTACAGCACTATAAACATTTTTGGTGCACATATTAGTGGAACGTAAATACGGGAAGGACGGGTGGGGGGGGGGGCGGGTGAAAGAATTTTACCAATTTAATGTGTTATAGGATTTCGGGCCCACGAGTATTACTGTCTGGGCCCTTATACACTTATACAGGATAAAATTGTTGTTGCTGATTTGGTTATCTCTGGTGTATAATACTTCCATTGCAAAAGGAACTTGCCAGGGGCCGCGGAGTGTTATTAAAAGTGGATGGGCTGAGCCGCACGTTGGGGGGATGAACAGGCTAAAAATCACAAATGTATGGTAATTTTTGTACACGTTTAGCCTACTGACAAAAGCGGAGAGGGGGCTGAAGCCACCTCAGCCCCCGGCTCCACGGCCCCTGTTAGCCTTGTCTATTTTCAACTAATTAAATGAGTAATGCTATTTTGGGCCCTTGAAGGCTACTGTCTGGGCCCTTGTACAGGCTAAAATTGCTGTCACTGCTGTTTTGGTTATTTGTGGGTGTCTATTACGTACATTGCAAAGGAATTAGAAATGTCTCTTTTTAACTAATTTAAAGAGTAATAGGATTTGGGGCCCCTTAGGGCTACTGTCTGGGCATTGTACAGGATAAAATTGCTGTCATTGCTGTTTTGGTTATAACTGGTGTCTAATACTTCCATTGCAAAAGGAATTAGCCATGTCTCTTTTCAACTCATTTCATGTGTTAGGCCTATATGGGATTTAGGGCCCTTTAGGGCTACTGTCTGGGCCCTTCCCAACTAACAAATAGACGTTTTAAAAACGTTTTAAAAACGTTCAAAGTTGGTTTTTTGGACGTTTTGTGAAAAGGTTTTATGGACGTCAAAATGTGGTAGGTTTTAGACGTTTTAAAAACGTTTTATTGGACATTTTAAAAACGTTTTATAAACGTTCAAAGAACCCCCGAAAAACCTTTAAAAACCTTTCGGAAGCTCGAGACGTAAAAAAAAACCTTTATAAAACGTTCTAAATATATTGTGGACGTTGTTAGAACATTCAGAAAACCTTTAAAAAACGTTTGGAACAATCTTAAAACTTTTTTAAAAACGTTTTTAAAACCTTGAAATGTACTCAAATACGTTTTAAGAACGTCTAGAAACCCTTTAAAAAACCTTTGGAAACCTCTTGAAAACTTGTGTAAACAATATAATAAATACAAATATGTTATATGATTCATGCACCTCAAACCCTTGGCCACCATTTGTGGAATGGCACTTGAGAGTGAAGTGTCTCCAACCTAAATCATGCTTAAAAGCAGACTTTGCTGGACATCATTAAGATTTAACAATGGATGATGCTCCAGAAAGTTTATAGTTTATTGAATGTATTGTTTGTGATGGTTAGTTATTACTGTATTTGTTATGTTAGTACCTTCCAATACTGGATTAGTTTTCTTTATATCTATGTGTGTTTCAGAACAATATTACAATAAAATGAAACACCAAAGAATTAATTTATTACTGTTAAATGGAAATAATTTCAATAAACACGTTTATTTTGATATGTTTAACGTATTATATGCTAATCACCTTCTCATTTGCATAAGGTCCCATTTGGACGTATAAAAAACGTTCATAAAACGTTTAATAAAATAAGTTTCATTATAAGGTTCAATTAAAATTGAGTATGTAAAATCATTACAAATATGTTATTGTTATGTATTTATTTTTATTATTTTTTTTTTTAATGAATCGTGTACACATTGAAAAAAAAAAAAAAAAAAAAAAAAATCTTGCTTTCAATATAGAAATCGCCTATTTTAGTGATATGTGTTTTTATTTGTTTCTATTTAGTTACACGTAGAAAACATAATAACCACTTCTGCTATTTGTTTTTAAAAATTCTAAGTTGATCGATTTATTGAACAAGACGTATATAAAACGTTCTGTAAACGTTATGTACAAAATGTCCACAAACGTTTTGTAAAGGTCCTATATCAAACGTTCTGTAAACGTCCTATACCAAACGTTTTGTAAACGTCCTGTACAAAACATTTAATTTTGTAACGTCCAAAAAACGTTTTTTAAACGTCCTGAAAAAACCTAAACTTTGGCATAAATGAGAAGTCCAAACTTTAACGTTATATAAACGTTTTAAAAACGTTCATTTAGGACGAAGACGTACAGGACCTAGAAAAAACGTTTTGAAAACGTTCGGAAAACGTTCTGTGTTTGCTGGGTTGTACAGGATAAAATTGCTGTCATTGCTGTTTTGGTTATCACTAGTGTATAATACTTCCATTGCAAAAGGAATTAGCCATGTCTCTTTTCAACTCATTTAATGTGTTAGCCCTATATGGGATTTGGGGCCCTTTAGGGCTACTGTCTGGGCCCTTGTACAAGATAAAATTGCTGTCATTGCTGTTTTGGTTTTCTCTGGTGTCTAATACTTCCATTGCAAAAGGAATTAGCCATGTCTCTTTTCAACTCACTTAATGTGTTAGGCCTATATGGGATTTGGGGCCCTTTAGGGCTACTGTTTGGGCCCTTGTACAAGATAAAATTGCTGTCATTGCTGTTTTGGTTATCTCTGGTGTATAATACCTCCATTGCAAAAGGAATTAGCCATGTCTCTTTTCAACTCGTTTAATGTGTTAGGCCTATGGGATTTGGGGCCCTTTAGGGCTACTGTCTGGGCCCTTGTACAGGATAAAATTGCTGTCATTGCTGTTTTGGTTATCTCTGGTGTCTAATACTTCCATTGCAAAAGGAATTAGCCATTTCTCTTTTCAACTCATTTAAACGTATTGTGGGGGCCCTTTAGGGCTACTGTCTGGGGCCCCCTACAGGATAAAATTGCTGTCATTGCCGGTTTTATACGAGGTGCCCCCTAATGAATGATATCCAATGATTTTTGTCCATTTCTCTTCTCAACTCATTTAATGCATTTTGAGGCCCCTTTTGGGGCCCCCCAAGGCTTCCTGTACAAGATGTGGCCTGCCAGCAATCCATTTTATTGACCCTTGGCCACGTCCTGACATGATGAGACCATCAAACCTTATGTGTCTTCTCAGCTAATTAAATCTCGTGGGCCTCCGGCCTAGTGGTATTTGTGCAAAAAAACCATAGGAAAATCCTGTGGTATTTTGTATGGTACTATTGTGTGGTACCACAGGATATTTTTGTAAGGGCAAAGTCAATGTAAATGGGGTCTTTTGATCTGATTCATAAACATCTGATTAATTTTACATTTATTGGATGAAGTTTATCTAGTTTAGCATGATAATGCTTCAAAAAGGTTCTGCCATAAATTTCAAAAGATTGAAAAAAAAAAAGAGAAATACATAAGAATTCATAAAACAATTGTAAAAATATAGAGAAATTTATTTCGATACAATATATTTTGTCTCGCCCACCGGAGATGGCACTAGAAGTACCATCGAGTTGCGGTGCTGTCAGAGGTCACATGGTGAGGTTAAAGGTCATTTGAGGTCACATTGTGATAGGGTACATTTAGGCCTTTTTTTATTTTTAAAAATATGTTTACTTGCATAGCTTGGCAAATGCTGGTCCAATGGCAACAAAACATGGGTGATAGATGCATTTGGTGTATCATCATGTTGCAGGGCTGTTGGAGGTCACTTGATGAGGTCAAAGGTCTTTTGAGGTCAAATGCTAGAATTGACTGGTAGGACTCAATAGGTGGATTCACACCTGCCCGATCTGGAAAAGTTCCCGTAATCTCTGATCGGGTATTTTTACCCCGATCACAAACTACGCGTAATTTTGCAAGTGTGAAACCAAATTACGCGTAATATTCCCGAAGATAAATTCCCGTAAATTAGTAGGTACTTCGTCAAAACTACGCGTAGTTTCGCCAAGGTCGTGGGAACTTTTGTAGTGTGAACATAAATTACGGGAACTTTCTATTCCCCCTTTCTTTTTATTATGTATTTCTTTGTTTTTCCTTCTTTCTTCTCATTCCTTATGTATTTCTTTGTTTTTCCTTCTTTCCCCGCTTTTCTTATGTATTTCTTTGTTTTTTCCTTCTTTCTTCTCTTTCCTTATGTATTTCTTTGTTTTTCCTTCTTTCTTTCGTTCCTTATGTATTTCTTTGTTTCCCCGCTTTTCTGATGTATTTCCTTGTTTTTCCTTCTTTTTGCTCTTTCCTTATGTATTTTTTTGTTTTCCTTTTATCTTCTGTTTCCTTATGTATTTTCTTTGTTTTTCCTTCTTTCTTCTCTTTCCTTATGTATTTCTTTGTTTTCCTTCTTTCATCTCTTTCCTTATGTATTTCTTTGTTTTTCCTTCTTTCCCCGCTTTTCTTATGTATTTCTTTGTATTTTCCTTCTTTCTTCTCTTTCCTTATATGTATTTCTTTGTTTTTCCTTCTTTCTTTCGTTCCTTATATATTTCTTTTTTTTTTCTTCTTTCCCCGCTTTTCTTATGTATTTCTTTGTTTTTCCTTCTTTTTGCTCTTTCCTTATGTATTTCTTTGTTTTCCTTTTATCTTCTGTTTCCTTATGTATTTCTTTGTTTTCCTTCTTTCATCTCTTTCCTTATGTATTTCTTTGTTTTTCCTTCTTTCCCCGCTTTTCTTATGTATTTCTTTGTTTTTTCCTTCTTTCTTCTCTTTCCTTATATGTATTTCTTTGTTTTTCCTTCTTTCTTTCGTTCCTTATGTATTTCTTTGTTTTTCCTTCTTTCCCCGCTTTTCTTATGTATTTCTTTGTTTTTTCTATTTCTTCCCTTGTTTATAACTTCGGGTATTTTTCCCGAAAAAGACGGTTCGGGCAGGTGTGAACATGCAAAACAAATTACGCGTAATTTGGTGGTTGGAAAAGTTCCCGTAATTTATGGGTATTTTTGCCGATCGGGCAGGTGTGATTCCACCTAATGGTTACTCCCTTTTCAACTGAACTTGGGTCATAGGTGCACTTAGGGGTTATTGTGGCATGATATGTCACATGGTAATATGTCAAAGTTCATTTTATTTCAAACATTGATGCTTATTTGCAAGACTCTCTTATGACACATCGCTTTGCAACTGCTGGTCCAATGGCAACCAAACTTGGGTGATAAATACACTAGTGGTAACATCATATTGTGGTGCTGTCGAAGGTCACACAGATAGGTCATAGGTCATTTGAGGTGAAATGTTAAAGTTTGTAAGACTTTCTTGTGAAATCAAACTTGGTTAAGGTGCCCTCACACTACGGCGTGTTGAGCTAACGTTTGACCAGCGTTCTTGGAATTTGGTGTGTACGTTTGAAAACGTTGCTACTCGTTAACCATACGCAATTAATCGTTGTCTGAACGCAAATGTACGCTGCGATAAATTCATAATTTATTACACGTTCACAGTTTTGAGCGTTTTCTAGCGCGTAACAACGCACTTATCAATAGGTTCTGTATGCGCTGGGCATTAGCAGTGTGAACGTTATGCGCGTTGGATGTTTGTCCTCTTGTCGTTCTCTATTCGTTCCCTCGTCGTTCTCTGGTCGTCCATACGCGTCTAATCTATCTCGGGAAGTTTTTTTTTTAAATTATGGTTTATTACTATTCTTTTTCATTTTTTAATCAATATCTTTGAATGCATCAATCTTTTTCCTCCTCGATTAATATGATAAAAAATAATACTGATATAAAATATTCCTATTATGTCGGAGAAGAGATTATGGGATAATCAATCGACATGTAATTCAATATAACTGTGGTCTCTTAATCTTTATTTCATTTGGGAATTAGCTATATTATATGATGTTATAGTATAAATAATACTTGAATGCTGTGGGAGCCTTTCAGAGTCCCCTCACTAAGCCTGGTAATAGTTAACATTAAAAGCCCTTATAAACACTGAGTAGGATACATGTATAAATTGATACATAAATGTAACTATTATTAGTAATACTCTATAATGCCGTGAAGTATGGTTAGAAAGATTTTCGTGAAGTGGTATTTATGTAATTTCAGAAACAAACCTTCATATTTTGGTTAAGAAAAAAAAAATTATTATGATGTATCTAGGAATAGGTATAAACCAAAAACCTTGGACCACGGGAAAGAATAAGGGAAACAGAAGAGAAACACAGATAGGGAGAACTGGGTAGACAAAAAGGAAAGAGAGGTAAAAAGAGAATGAAAAAACAGCAACAAGAAACAGACAGAAGAGAGGAGAAAGAGATAACGAATGAATATAATATAATGGGAGAGAGACTGGAAGGTGAAAATAGAAAAAAGAAATTAAAAAGAACATTATTGAGAAATTGAGATCTGAAACTCAAAAAAGTTTTAGAATAGACGCAAAGTCGTTTGCAAACATAACATTGTGCAATACATTTTTTCCCTTTTTTTTGGGGGGGGGGATGGGAGGTTGTGGGGAAGCTTTGTTTATCTCTAATTTATGGGCACAAAATTGTTTATTCATTGATAGTATTCATTGTATTGGCATGTTAAAGGTGTTGAACAGTCAATGCATTCTGATAACTGCATAAACAGTTTATTTTCCTTTTTGTTCTGTTTTTCCCTATATGATCGTGAGGTGTTATACCCCCTCATAATTATGATTTTTTTGTTTTTTGTTTTTTTGTGTTTTTTTTGAGCAATTAATTTATTTCAAATAAATTGATGGGTGAATAAAAATCAGCTTGCGCTTTTTTTAAAATCAAGATGAACCAAATAAATGGACGGGCTTGTTTCATATTAGATAAAATATACTTTAAATTTATCAACTCTAATCAAGACGAAGGGGTCGGGCCAAATGTCCCCTACCATACTCTTTTACACTACATCTACACTCAATACAATATTAGGGTGTTATAAGATGGTATTGTTTTCTTGAGATAGAAAACATTACATTTTTAACTGCACTGTTGGTCAAAAAGGTTGGATTTTTTTATTGATCCAGCCACATAAATAATTTTGATGTTTATTTATTTATTTTTTTTATATTGGATTTTTTCCTAAACCATGACCGGGTATTGAATAATTAAAAAAAGTACTTCATCCACCACAGTAACCATTCTGGCAACATTTTTTTGTTTACCAAAGCCAAAGTTAGGCACATTCAATGATTTTCATGGCGGCCATTTTGAAATTCTAGATGGCCACCGACTGAGTGGCCTGACTGGTGGGGGCCGGCAATATGTAAATTCAGGATATCAAAATACAACTGTGTACCAAATTTCAATGCCACATGTCAATTAGAACTCAATTTAGACATATCAATGATTTTCATGGTGGCCATCTTGGAATTCAAGATGGCGGCCGATTGAGTGTCAAATCGATAGGGCCGGCAATATTCGAAGTCAGGATGTCAAACTACTATTGTGTACCACATTCCAGTGCTTAATGTCAATTAGAACTAAAGTTAGGCAAATTCAATGGTTTTTCCGATCAGGTGGTCGGATTGCTTGGGGCCGGCAATTTTTGAAATCAGCGCCCCAAAATACCCTTATGCACAAAATTTCACACTTTCTGCCGAAAGTGAAAAACTAGTCCATTTTTTGGTCCTTATCTTAAAAACTAAACATATGTCTGTGAGGAATGCTTCAAACAATATCCAAACTAATAATTAGCACTCTGGGAGCTTTATTTAATGAACTAGATTTAGTTAGTTTATTAGTTTTAAGTAAAAATTAGCGTAATTAAATACCAAATTAATTATTTCTTTGAATTTAACTGCAGTAATTGGTAGATGACGACACAGGGTAATATATCGTATTGGTGGTAAATAAAAAATCTTTTATTTCAATTTTTGTGCTTAGGCTAGCCTAAAATGTACGGCAATCACAATACTGTTCGTTGGAAAGTAGCAAGTCTGCTTTTTTATTTGGTGTGTGACATCATTAATTAAAATCATTTAAAATAAAATTTTGATTGAAACAGAAACAATAGGAACTAACAAACACAACACAAAAATTCCACCTGAATATCTTCAAAAGTAGAGCTGTAAAGAGGGATCAAATTGAAAATATCACTTGGTGTAATTAAGGAAGTAATAGGAAATGTGAAAAAGGGGGCCATAATTACCCCAGTTTCCCCTCCTGAAAAAAGAGAGAACTGAAAAACAGAATTCAAGACCGCCAGCGTAAGGTAGCTGTTACTCTTTAAGTGGATGGTGAGTTGTCCTTCCTTGTAACGTAAATATTCATATAATGAATGAAAGCGCTGTAAAATATATATATAAAAAAAAACAACAACGTCATTTAATCTTACCTCATGAAAACACAACTTAATTCTAGCCAATGTGTTTCATGCTTACTGGATGTTTTTTTTAAAGATTGAGTGGGATTTTTTAAAAGGATCAAGGTATACTCAATCTTGATAAATACAAAGCATAAGTTGAGTAAGGATATTCATTGAGGAAAAGAGAGAGAGAGAGAGAGAAACGTAGAAGATTGCCATTGTGAGCTGGTACGCTTGAAGTAGATGACAAGTTCTGCCTTACAATGTCATTTAAATCTTTAAGTGCCACCCCGCCCCAACCCCTCTGCCGCACTGCTAACCCCTATATGCCAGGGTCTATAGCCCCCACTGCAAAGTTTTTCCCCCTTGTATTTTAGAGATGATACTTGATACTTCCTCATAACTTTTTTTTAAAAAGAACTTTCAAGAACAATGTTGTACTTAAAATTTCTGGCATCGTATTTGTCTCTGAAGTCACACCAAATTCTATTTAAAAAATAAGAAGGCAATTAACTAAACTTGTGATTGTTCTAGGGCATAATTTTTTTTAATTGTCTGTGTGTTTGTTTACTAGGGCGTATTGGGTATCATTATGTTGACAAAAAAACACATTAAATTACTGAAAACAAGTTGAATGTAAAGAAAACTGTGCAAAAAAAAAATAAAATTGGCTAATTAAAAGCCGGATTTGCCTGCCACAGAATAAAGCGGATTAGTGTGAGTGTACAGTGCACAGAACAATAGAATTGGCGTAAACAATCAACGTTATTCCGAATGTGCGCAATCATGCACGAAGCAAGGGAGGGTAAGAAACAAAGCATGGATTTTATACGCCAGGCACGTAGGCTGACCAAGGCTTGCATGCCCGCTGTGGCCAGACAAGTGTCAGATTTTTCTGACACTTGTCAAGACTGAATTAATATTGACAAGACTTTGTAAATACTACAAACTGTGAAAAAGGCTAATGGAAAAGCATCCTTCAAGGTTCTAAATATCACATTGAATGTTTGATAACAATATACATTAGTTTCAATAAGATTAGAAGTTGTTTAAGAGTTAGGCTCAGCTTTGGGTACATACCAGTGTATGAAAAGTGTAATGTCTGTAATGTTTCTTTAATATTACATTTTGAGATGATAAGAGTTAAAAATATTATTATACAAAGTCAAAAGGTAAACTACATGTAATTTTATAGATTATTTATCTATTGCAGACATATAATAATTCTGTTTGATTCTCATGAAATAGAAAAATCAGCAAACTAATAAATTTCCGGTTTAAACCAGTCCTCAAATTGGCAAGCAATAAAATAATTTTTAAAAAAATATGAAAAATGCTTTAGCAACATTTTAGAATATGTATTAATTACCATCTAGGTGAAAAGAATGCAAAATATTACAACTAACATGTGACCCCTTCTACTTAATGAAAGTGGACAAATATATTTTAAAATATTGTCTGAAATGTAATGTCCGTAACGCTGGAACGGCCCATGACTTAAATATAATAATATGATAGACAATTTAATAAACATCCGACTTGATTCAAGCTAATAAATACAACAAATATAGATAAAGAGCCGTTAAGAACAAGTTAATAAATTGGAATGGAGGCAGTGACCTCCTTGAACTTTTAAGTTGATTCTGAGTCGATCCTAATCCCCAAATTAAGCCCTGTTAAAATGATGTGGGGATACCCAACTAAAGTGAGTTTTACTTGGGTGTTGCGCTAACAGGCTGTTTGTGTAATGTTCTTGTAAGTGTAGTCATTCAATAGCCTAGTGCCCTTAAAGGGATTGGGTAAATTCCCAAAACGAGTGCAATGAGATCAAAATAAATGAAATTATATTGCTCTGGCATTCTAAAAAATAAACTACTGAAAGTTTCAGATCAAGTGGAAGTCATTTACTATCTTAAAACAGAGAAAACAAATGAGGTTAAAGTAGACAACTGGAGAGTCAAAACTGCTTTTAATTGCAACAAAACTCAAACCACTGCAACAAAAAATCTTTACTGATTCAGAATATCAAAACCCCTTGTCAATATCTGTTTTAGATTGGGAGTTATCACCTTTCAAAGAAGGGCCCCCATTTTCAGGCTTTAGCGGTACCCCGCAAGGGCGTCGAGATTATGACGTCACAGCGTGGGCACCCGTACCGTGTCCACTGCATGCATGTATCCTGTACTGTGCTATATCGCGTACATTGCACATTCTGATTCTTGAAAACTCTCTTTCTCTCTTCTCATCTCATGCTTCACCCCAGGTCCTGACTAACTGGTCAAAAGTGATATATCTTGCCGACTGTTCCTCTATCATTTGTCTATATATTTAAGTTAATCCGTTCCAATAATGTGTTCTTTTTCATTATTATTAACATTTAATTAATATAGGCCCATCCTCAGCACGAGGGTGAGTGAAAAAAAATAAGAAAACAAAGTGACATTGTTTTCATTGTGGAATGTTCAAAGCACACCTTTAGTTTTGTTGTCATGACAAATTATTATAACCAATAATACTATATATCTATATTGTAAGGTTATCATAATCTTGAAAATGTTCATTTGGTTTTGTAAGTCTTTATATTATTGTGCAGATCCCGAGATAATTTCATCCGTTAGCTATAACAATAATTCGTCCAAACTTTCGGGTGGAATAGCTCCTTTCTTCAGTTACAGTATATGTGAAGTAATTTTTTCATGGTTTTAGATATTGTTCAGAATGAAATAACATTATTTTGTAGATTCGACCTTGTTGCAATGAATTTTACAGATTTTGCATTCGTGATAAAAGCAGCAGTCTTACGAGAGACGACTGTATATTCCATCCGCTCATGCCGGACTGATATACACTACTCCATCCCGTTGCGTGTGTAAGAATTAAGCCAAACTAAATTAGTAGACTGTAAATATTGCAAACAATTCAATGCTTACATCATTGATTCTTAAATATTCTGTCTCTTCAATATATATTGATTTTATTTTAAGGACGTTTCTGGTCTTTTAGCCATTGAATTTCGATAAATAAGGAATTTTGGAGGAAATGGGACATGACCACCTTGTCAAATTAATGATGGTAGTGTTAATCCGTGTAAGTTAGTTGGGAAAGTCATGACGGTGGCATGATTATATTTTGCTCTAAAACCTTATTTGGAGGGATTTATATTAAAAAAAAATCATATTAAAATCAATATAGATTCAACACAGAATAAGTCTTCTAAAGAATGAAGTCACTATAAATCTATGTGGAATTTTAAGCATTATATTTCCCAATGTCAATGGGCAAATTAAACGCTTCACCAACAACCAACGGGCCGCACCGTTCCCAGCCCCTCGGTGAGAGATGAGCAAGGCAATTCGTGCTTTTATCATGACTGCAAACTCTTGAAAAATCTATCGCAGCAAGTTCAAATCTACAAAATAATCACAATCGTTAACAATACCTTAAAACATGATATTCTAAGGAAATACAACCCTGTATGATTTGTCCAATGGTGCAATCAGTTGTGATAAAAGAGCCATATTAATCCGAGACACAGCAGCTATAGCAAGCTAGTACAGTGCGAGCTATGTGTTTACGTGTATACGTATGCATGCATTGCATGCTCATAATGTGCATCAAGCTGCGCGAGCAAGCTGTTGTTCGAGCTGTCCAAGGTGCGACGTCACAAAGCAGGAGCTCCTCCGCACGCCGAGTGGCCCATTTGGGGGCGGATTAAACAAAAACGCTAAAAAGCATTTACAGCTATTTCTGAGAGATTCAAGTCATTTTAAGCATGTCAATCGTATTAACGAAAGAAAATCTATTCAGTAACATGTAATTTGGCCACCATTAGCAAATATTGTGTATTTTCTCCATGTGTCTACTTTAAGCATACACAGCTGAGCACAAGTTAATTTTCTACTGCTCTGTTGTGAGCTTAGCAGCCCATTATAGACTTCATGACAGGTACCTGTAATGCGGTGTACGTTCTGCTGCATTGAATTGCACATGGTTTGAAAAATGTCAAGTAAAGTTTTTGAATATTATTTATATATGTATTTGAATATATGAATTCATAGATACCTTGAAATTAAACAGCAAGCAATTGGCCTACAATTTTGAAGATATGCCAGACTGACCTTTGTGTTTGTAATCATGTTGGCAAAATTGGCAAAATCGAATAAATTGCATTTTAAATATCATTTGAAGTTCCTGCATCCCTTATATTCAGAACAGGTTTGTGTTGTTTTATGGGAGGTATTTTCTTTTTTCTGCAAAAAGTAACTGCATCCCTTATATTCAGAACAGGTTTGTGTTGTTTTATGGGAGGTATTTTCTTTTTTCTGCAAAAGGGCTTCATGTAGCTCAAAAGCTTCTTTCCTAGCACATTCATTGGTCATGATTAAAGGCCTTCTTTTTTAATGTAACAATGCTATTATCAAAATAAAAACTAACACAAATGTTATTGTTACAAAACATATTGATATAAATTTCCATTTAGTATGGAAACTTGTTGGTTCACTGTGTTCATCACTTTTGGTTGGTATAGTATCAGTATTAGAGTTTATACCATTTGATGAAGGTTCTCCGTGTGTCTACTTTACTCTAAATTTACACAATGTCCAAAGGCCCATGTTGATTTGAGGAAGCCACTCTCTCTTTGATGGTGATTGCAGGCATTGCTTTGATCCTGATCTTGTTGGATGTACATGCAGATTTTTGTCTGGGTTGCCCTGTCATCTGTAGAAACATAGAAGCAATGAATATACCTTTCTATTGATAATGCAATCATGTGCATTGTACCTTTAGCATATTCCCTCTTGTTATAAATTGGATGTAAACCTGATATTTTTTTTATTTTTTTTGTGCATCAAACTCTTTATTTTTAAGCATACAAAATTCTACTATTGCATAACATTGTTGTTAAGTTAGTCAGCTTAGGGTGGTATCTCACTTCGCGGAAACTACTTTGAAAAAAATTGAGACAGATTTGTCAGCATGGCTTTGCCATAGCTCAGTCTCCTCAGTTTCCTCAATTTCCTAATTTTCAGAGACGTTTCTAATACTGTTATACGTGGAGCAAACGATTCCGTCGCGGAGACGTCTCCACGAAGTAAGATACCACCCAAAGTTATATTAATAATAGGGGTTCTTGTAAATGTATGGCACGTTTACCCACAATACCACAACACCTTTACACATAAACACATTTTCCTCCTCAGATATCTATCCACAGAACCTGCCATAATATCTTCTCTATTTCGACAACAGACAGCATTCTTACCTCATAAAAGAAAATGGTAAATCTTCAAACTTCTTCCACAGACGAATGCAGAGGATGTAAAGCAACCATGATTTGAAATGCAATAACTAAATTTTCTGCAATTGATAAATATTTTTGGCTACAAAACTAATGTGATGCCTTCTGTTCAAGTTTGGAACAATGTGTACCCTTTCCATTGTTATCATTTATGTTTTGTGTAAACAAAAACTCTGCAAGATGTGTTTTATACGATGACGCATATTTTGCAATTTTACAACCTAAGCCCCAGGGCATCTATTTTATTTGTGAGATGGTGACAAAGTTGTTTCTCTTTCTGAAACTTTT
>CALNVZ010000773.1:0-11180 GCA_940671915.1 Paracentrotus lividus
CTCTTACCCAAGGTTTTGTCTGTGAAATTCTTGTTGTTTACGATGATAGCTTGACCCCTGGGATTTGATTTCATCTTGTACACCTACATTGTAACGGAATTAAAAAAAAATGAATTCATAAATGAGGGAATATGCCTTCATTACAGGCATGACAGGATTGTTCAAGTGCTGAATTGTTTATTAACCTTACAAATTCAGGCCCGTAACTAGAATTTTTGCGGGGGGGGGGGGGTTTGAAATCTGAAAAAGCGGACCTTTTTTAAGCAATTATATTTTTTTTCGAGCGCGAAGCGCGAGCCGAAATTTTTAACTTATAATGACCCGAGGTAGTATATATTTTTACTTTTATGTTTTTTGTTTTGTTAATGTTCTTTTACGAACGGTTGTGATCACCTCCCTGAGCAAAAAGGAAAAATATGTTTTGCGAGCGCGAAGCGCGAGCGGAAAAATGAATATTACATAACCTCAATTTCGGACGGTTAAAAATCAGGCAAAAAGGGCTTCCTAAGCTAATGTTGCGAGCGCGAAGCGCGAGCCGAAAAATTTCGTTAATAATGATTTGAAGTTAGTGTATTTTAGATAGGGTAGATGTAGGGAATACCGGACAGTAGGGAATATCGGACGGTCACCACATGTCCAGCCCTAGCTGGCAACATAAGATCAACTGAGTTGAAATACCGGCATCTATTGGTCAGGTGGTCTGTCTGGGAAGGTTGAATGCTGTATTCGACAACAACAAGTGAGAAATCTCCGAGAAAACTACCACAATCTGTCAAGGTAGGAAAATTTGCAGCCTGGAAAATGGCCTGATGTAAAAATTGACATTTTAGAGAATGTGATGGTATAAAAATAGAATTGGGGCATGACCTCTATTTCATGCATTATGGACATGTGTGGAGGGTGGGCCAAACGTGTATGGAGTGTTTGCACTGTACAAAGCCTGTGTACTGGGGTGGCAGTGTGTTGAAAAGTGCTAGTCAGTCATTTTTTTGTGTAGGGAATACCGGACACCACATGGACGGTTGTTTGTTTTACTTCCGGGTTGAGTTGCTAAGCATGTAGATCAAATAGTAAGTTGCATATATAATGTATTATATTTATTTATTAAATTGTTTGACAATTTTGAAATGTCTATTTCTCTTTATTATTATTGTGATATGTCATGATCTACATGAGATATAAAGTTATTCTGAGTGTTTTGAAATTTTGTAGTAAAATGCATATAATCTTCTAAAAATGAATAATGTTATTAAAAATTAAAAATCAATACAAACATGTTAAGTTGATGGTTTACATTCAAATCAGTGCTTCCAGACAGATCTTTATACCAAAAAAAGGGTAAAAACATACTGTCCGGTATTTCCTACACTGTAGGGAATGCCGGACAATTTACGATGACGTCATTATTTGCATATAACTGCCTCAACAAATATTTGATTACCTCAATTTTTTTGGAAAATAAAGTTGAATGATGTAGCTAAGCAATGAGAATCTTTTTCTTTTGTGATTTTATTGTTTTCATGTGCTAATTAAGCAAATGAGCTTAAGTGGCCGGTATTCCCTACATCTACCCTATATTGTACCTCTTACTTATTTGTTGTAATTGCTTTAGAAGTCGATGACCACCTGTCCACCTCCCCTTTTTTGCGAATGGAAAAAATTACCAACAATATACTAGAAATCACTTTGTATATCTGAGCATCAAGAACTATTGTATTGGTATCTGGGGAAACCTTGCGAGCGCGAAGCGCAGGCCGAAAAATTTCGCTAATAATGTCTAGAAGTTAATGTATTTTAGAAGACCACCTCCCCTTTAAACAAATTGCGAATGGAAAAAAAATACCAACAGTATACCAGAAATCAGTTCGTATATCTGAGCATCAAGAATCATTGTATTGGTATCTGGGAAACCTTGCGAGCGCGAGCAGAAATTTTTGGATCATAATTACCTGAAGGTTTTGGACACATTTGACCTCTTCTTTAAATCATATTCGTTTTTATTCCTTTAGAAGCTGATGACCACCTAAACAAAAAATGTGAGCGCGAAAATCGAGCAAGCGGAAAAAATACCGAAGATATCATAATAATCACTTCGTTTATATCTGGACATCATGAATCATTGAATGGGTCGTAATCACAGAAATATTTCTGTGGTCGTAATCTGGGGTGAACCTTGCGAGCGCGAAGCGCGAACCAGAAGTTTTCTGTGTTATGACATGAAGGTAGTGTGTTTTCACACATCTTAGCCAATATTTCTTTGTTTAATATTTCACAGGCTGGTTGACGATCACCTCCCTTTAAAAAAATGCGAACGCCATTTCTGAAAATGGAGATAGCCCCTTTTAAAATATATAAACATGCACAGCAAAGCTCGATTAAAAATTGTTCTGCACACGGACCTTCGACGGACCTTCTTTGTTTTTTATTTATTTTTTCCCCTTCAAATTCTAGCTCTTAAACCAATTTTTTTTTACATAATCATGGTGGCATTCTTTTCCCTCATAATGACCTGAAAGCAGAGCATATCAAACGTATTTTGCAAAAACAAAACACCCCTATTTCTGTTATAATATTGTATAAAACTGAAGATAACCTCATGAAAAAACAGAAAACATTCCTGCGAGATTAATTCATTTCGTTGTAATTTCTTCTGAAAAAGAATCATCCCTAAGAAATAAAATGTTACGAGCGCGAAGAGCGCGATTTTTTCCATGTAGGCCTAGGGGGGGGGGTGATACCAAAGTATTTTAATCTCTGTTTCTTGCATTTCTATTGATGTATAGGCATCATTTCTGCCATAAGGTGGGGGGTTTTTCCTCTTCTATCTTCTCTTTCGTTTTTTTTTTTTTTTTTTTTTTTTTGGTTCAATCTTGCAACCGCTGCCCCTTCGCCAGCCCCCCGTGGGGGGGGGGGGGGGGGGGTTCCGGTTCGAACCCCCTCCGAACCCCCCCCCCTGGTTACGGGCCTGCAAATTGCAAGTGCAATTTCGATGTATTGGTAATCACTTTTAAATTATATCATCTCGATTTTTTTTCTTCCTATAATATACTCTTAATATATGTTTTTTTTCTGTTGATTTCAATGTTGTTTCAAATTTTGCGTCCATGGTATGAATATTGCTTTCCTACAATATTTTCTTTGAAACTATAGGGAACTGAACAACACTCTCGTTGACTGTGTGTTATACCTTTGAGAAAAATATACCATTGAGAAAACTATTAATAATATAGTGAATAAATTCGTCTATAATTTTATTTGTATATAAAAACTAAAATGTTTTGAGAGGAAAAGTTATTGTTTTGCTACTAAGTAACATGATAATTGCGGTATGAATGTATTGAGTAGTGAATTAGTGTGTTATCATTCAAATGGCCCTATTTTATTAGACTACACTGCATAGAATGTTGCCTTAGTGGTGGTGCTGTACAATGCTGCTTGTTCGTATTGGCTTTAAGTTATTTATTAAAATGAAATATATTTGTATTATTGATATTGTTGTTTTATTATTGCATTACAGTTTAAGTGATATGTAATTTTCCGTTGTATTGTTTGTATTAAATTTCTAACCTCTATTGAAATATTTCTATTTTTTATCACAGGTATAATAATTTTATAAACCAGTCTTGGCCAACACTTTTGGCCTTTTAGCTGTAAATAGACAAAGATATTATACAACCAATCAATTAGACTGACTTACATGGTCACTATCCAATAAAGTCGGTGGATATGAAGTAGGGGCATCCATCTTGGTAGAACTGTAATCTCCGTTATTACCAGGCCATTCAGCAGCTAATAAACAAAGATTCAAATATAACGTGATCAATAATAATAATTATATAGAGGTAGCCGCTTTTAATATAGCGCTTTTCCCGTTAGTAGTAATTTCTCAAGGTATACTGGGTGTATCAACCAAATGGAAAGCCAAGATTGATCATCAATAATTTAACAATTTTAAAAATATTACAGTGTTGATTATGAAATCTATATGACTGGAAAGTGCAACTCATTACCATTCTAATGATACCTCTCTCAGCTCACCAGTATCACGCATCACTGAACCCCATTATTCTGAAAATGTCTTGCGAAATTTGTGATTGGTTCACATTCATGCTCCTTGAGATGGGTTGTCTGAATGTGCCCATCATGATTCGCAATTCTAAATAAAGCATACCAACAACTTTCAATAAAATGACTTTGATAAATGAGTTGGAACGGCCTACTTACGTAGGGGAGACCGGGGACAATTGTAACAGTTTTTTCCAAATTTGACTTATCAACTTTATTATAACTAAATACTTGCTTAAAACCAAATAAAACGAAATTTGGATATTTCAATTCGATATACGAATAGGTTTGGGTTAAGTAAAACTATAGGTTTTCCCGGTCAAGTTTAAACTATCTCCGATCAATTTGACTTTTCTTTTGAGCGCTTTCGTCCGGAATGTGATCGCGATTACAAATCTGCAATGAAATTCGTTTATGTGTAGCCAAAATCAAACACCGTTCAATCCAATTGCAAATTGCGCCGACGAATTTGCTGTTGTGAGCAGTCGCATTCGTCAATGTTCGCTCAAATTCGTCCATTCGTAGAATTCCCGTCTTCTGGTGAATTCAAATTCGTTTTGGGGCATCCACTTTAGAAATAACTGTATACAAATTAGGAATGTTAGGTTCGGGTAGGAAAATAAAATTTGGGAAGGGGCTGTGAAGTGTTTTTGTCAGAAAAGAGGCTGATCATGGGGGAAGGGGGAGTCTGAGCTTGGAAAACACACACGCACACAAAACAAAACAAAACAAAACATAAACAAAAAACACAAGCTGATTATAGTGTTTGCGTTTTTATCAGAATGAATTCAAAAACTATAAGTCTGCTCGAAAACGAAATTTTTACAACAAAAATACAATAAAAACAAAACTAATGTGTATAAAACAGAGTAGGGGCTGCAGCCCCCATCCTCACTCTATTCATTAGAAACTGCAATTAACTAGAGGTGAGGGGGTGGTTAATTTCTCGGCTTGCGGCCACTCATGACAAGGTCTATCATGTAAGGCCATTGGTGTGGGGGGGGTATGATTGTTCAAGTCGGCTGTCGGCATTCTTTTTTTCCTAACATTTTCCTCTTTTTTTTTCCTTTTTTTTTTTTTTTTTTTTTTTTGGTGCTGGCGGTAGGGGGCTTTCCACGCTGGGCCCTGGATCCACACACTGAAATGGTCAATAACCCAAGTGCAATTAGGGTCAAGTATGTTTAAATTTTTACATAATCAGATTAGCCCAAATAGCTTTGTAGACAGGCGCGGCCCCATCGCCCAGGAAAAAAAAATCGATAAAGAAAGGAAAGGATAAAAAAAAAAAAAAAAAAAAGAAGGGAAAAAAAAGATGCAGATCCGACAATAATTGACCATAAACCGTACCCCTGTGACTTATGAATCTCGGATTGAGACCGGATCGCCGGCAAAAAGAGAAGATAACTAGGAGAGTTGCCCTTTTTCGTTACTAAAACGTGCCTCTTTTGATTGGCTGCATAAGAGGACACTTTCCATTTTATAAAAAAAAAAACACCTTATAGACTTCTTGAAAGGCCCACGGACTTTTTTTTTTTTTTGTAAAAAGGGCATCTTTCGTTGTTTACACAAAAAAGAGCCCCTTTTCCTCCACAGATTTCTTTTTTAAACTCCAAATTTTGTGACTCTCGTTGCATTAAAAATGGAAGTACAAGCAATTACCATGATAGACCAATTACCACCTGCCGGAGGCAACTATTGTAAAAGATGTTGTCAAAATGCACATATGTCCTTTACATCCCCCCTAACGTATTTTTAAAAGCTGCCCTTTTTTAAGCACTTTTATAATTTTTAAAAAAAATTATTAAACATTATAAATTATTTGCAATTGCGGTATTAACACTTACATGGGGCGATAATTTTATTATTTTGTTAGTGTTAATTAAGACGTATATTGCTTAATAACTTAATGGCTTAAACTCCCAAAAATGTACCATTTTCTTTTTAAATAAGGGCGCGTGAGTGCACTTTTAATCTCTCTAAAATCATATATTTTGAACAGCATTAATAAATTAAAATACTATTTATATCCAGCCCCTCCCATCCATAATTTTGGTACATTATGCCACTGAGTAAAGGCAACCCTTTTCTATGAAAAAATGCCTCCCCCACCCAACTTTAAATTCGTTTCCGCAGCCTCGATTTACAAATATTTGCTTATAAATTAATTTTGTGTTTTACCATGGGCGCCCAAACCGTGACTCCCCTTTGGGGCTTTTCGTGTGTTCCTCGACGTATAGGCTCTATAAACGTTTTGTTAAATATGCATGCCTAAAAACGAATTTGACTGTCTGGATTTAGTCTTTCACCTCCAGTTTCTTTTTTACTATGCTGGTGAATTTTTATATGATTCGCACGAATTTTTGAAATTCTGCATCTATTGACTGAATAGTTTCACTTGCACATAATCGAACTTTTGTCCACATAAACGAATGCGAATGATCTTAACGGATTATGAAAGAACATAAACATGAAATTGAAGTTGGTCTAAACGTTAACTAAAATATCGATAGCCCACCCCGCTCCGGGAAGGTAGCGTAATTGCGATATGAACATGTTAAGAAGTTTCGTAATTGATAAAGGTGTTTAAGAATCGAGCCGGGAAAACCTATATTTTTTTGAAAGCCATTATCATTTCAAACACAGGTCGAGTGTTATCAATTTAATTGTAACCTGACTACGCATGGGAAATGCCAACTTGGGGAAGGTCCACGAGTCCCTACGTCCCCACGAGACCTCGGTCCCACTGAGTCCTACGTCCCACGAGGCGAATTATTTTCCCACGGTCCTTTACGTCCCACGAAGAAACACGTCCCGCCTGAGTCCGGTACGTTCTCCACGAGGCCGAGTATTTACCACGAGTCCCTCGTCCCCCACAGTCCCTCGGCGGGCCCACGATCCACGTCCCATCGAACCTTATTCGTCCCACGATCCTACTTCCCTTACGTAGTCGAGTATTCCCCACGTAGTCCTATCTTTCTCCTATTTCTATGTTTCTTCTCGGTCCCACGAGGCCGATGTTCTCATATCGTGTTTTCTTCTATAGATGTTTTTCAAACATCAATGAAACATTTTTTGTAAAGCTTGAATTATTATACAAAGATTAAATTTAGTTGTGGTTAATACATATGGCATACATGGCAATAATGGGCTCTCATTTCGTCGGAGGCGGTTTGAGACTGATTTGGGCACTTAATGTCTAAAGACGTCCTCTTATCCTTCTCAGTATGACGGGTCAGGAAATTAACAGGAGCGGGCTATCCTAAATTTTTTCGTGTTTATAAATGTCGGTCAAATGGTGGTCACCATTGTTATGCTATTCTTATTTTAGTATTTCCAGTGAAATTATTATTAATCTTTTTCTTCAAACACAATTATTTCTATAAGTCTATTTATCCTACATTTTATTTTAATTGTATTTATACTTATAATTGCCAAAAAATTGGAATATATGTTTATTATGACCAAAAAATTGAGCGTATAAAATCTGAAACAAGGTGAGTGAGTTTCTGATTTTCTGAGTTTCTAAGTACACAAATCTTTAACATGAAATGAATTAGCTTAAATTACTTGTATCTACTAGATGTGTATACAGTTCTCGCTATAACAGTAGCGGACGCAGACCAGAGTCACGCAATGAACTTACCGGGCCCATGCGTAAACATAATAGAGCCGCTTTTGTCCCCAGACAATTGGGCCACCGAAATGAGTTCAATTCGATTTTCTTGGATCTGCGCCTAACTATATTCTGCAGAATTAACCCTCCCCTCCCCATCCTATTCCCTTCGGGTCCCCCGTGTTGTTTTGTTAACCTTCGTTAATAATTGAGCATTTATCATGATTCTTTTATTGCAAGATTCTGTTCATTTAGCCTAAAAACTTTCTATTCGCATGGTATTTAGATTTGTGGAGACGAAATCGGGCTCAGGCCCCCAAATTGTTTTTTTTTTTTTTTACCTTGCGCTCTTGCTCGCTTCGAATTATATAGGCCTTATAGGATTAAAAGAAATAAAAATTTGGCACATACCCTAGGCCTACTGGTACGGCATGTTTGTTAAATTCATTTTTAATCAATGCAGTATTTTATTTTTTTATTATGCAAGATTTGGTTCATTTAACCTCAAACATTTCCGCTCGCGCTTCGCGCTCGCTTTTATATTTGCTGAGGGAATTCGGCACAACCCCTCAAATCTGCCCCCAAAATCAATTAAAAGACTTTGAAAAAATGCCAGAGATGTTTGATTTTTTGGGGGGCGATTCCCTGGAGACCCAGAAGATGTCACGGCGACATCTGCAAGCCTACAGAGACTGGAGTCGCGAACTAGTTGCGACCGATTTTGTGTATAGTAGTAGACAAAAGAGTATCGGCGATGTCAGGTTGCTTGCAGCTAGCAACTGGAAAGACTTTTAAATCAATATCCCCGCACCTCTCCGGAGACTCAGGAGACATCTCCACGACTCTCGAGACTCAAATCGCAAACTAGTCTAGACTCGTTGCCAATAAAATATGGCATTGCTCCTTGAAAACAAGGGTATGAACATCACAGTTGTTAAACAGAAATAAAAGTGAAGCACAAAATAATGTATGGCACTTTTTAAATGTATTCCTTTTCATCAAACTTGGAATGGACCAAAAATTACTACTCTTAGCCTATATTGATTTGTATTATGAAAATAATATTTAAATAATATTAAAAAGGAAATAATATACAAAATCAGGCGCGTATCCAGGATTTTGCACCCCGGGGGGCCCGACGTGATTTTGGCGCCCCTGTGTACTTTTCAAAATATGGCGCCCCCCCCCCCCCATGCAAACATAGGCCTACGGCTTAATTGCACGTTGAATGATTTTATTTATTTATTTTTTTTTAATGGTGAGTTCATGGAAAAAAATTTCTACGAATATGAGATATTACCGCTATAGATGAAAATACTAATAATTCTAAATACGAGCGCGATCAGATTTTTTCCCTCTACTTTACGATCAGAAAGCAAAGAATTCTAAGCAATTAGGGATTCAATTTTGTTTGGCTCTTCATCAGAATATCATATGAACGGGAGCTGTAATTTGTCCATCAAAACGAATTGAAAGCAAGCCATATAAAATCATATGAAATTTGTCCATCAAAAAATAATAGGAAATCAAACAAATGTAAATTGATGTTTTGTTGTTCAAAATCCTCATAATCTGCTTGCAAGGGAGAAAAAATAGGCGAGCGTGAAGCGCGAGCGGAAATTTGATGTATCGGAATGATCTGAAAATGTAACATTTTTATGCATTCTTCAGGAACACAATGTAAGAACTCCTTGGAAAATGATGCGAGCGCGAAGCGCGAGCGAAAATTTTGCTCTATATATAATAGAGTCCAGAAGGTGAGGACCAATTTGGCCTCCATAATTTAAAGACCAATATGTTGCCTAGTAATTTTACATATGAACATGATCAAAGAAAGATGAATATCTATCTTAAGGCTATCTATCTATTTATAAGTCTGCTTCCCTCCCTAAGTTTAAGATAAATTTGGCGCCCCTAAGTTTAAGCTCAATTTGGCGCCAAATAATTATAAGATCATTTGGCGCCCCCTAGATTTTAGATTGAATTGGCGCCATACATGCATGATCTATAGGTCAATTTGATGTCCCTGGGTTTTAAATCAATTTGGTGCCACTTAGTTTCAGGTCAATTTGACAATGCAAAAATAAATGTAACGTGTATTCAAATAAATTTAAACATCTTGATGATTAGTATCCCATAATGTAAATTCTGGTAAAAGGAAAACACAGCCGAGCGCGAAGCGCGAGCAAAATTTGATGTCTTTGAACGGTTAGAAAGCATGACATTGTATGCGTTCCTCAGGAACACAATATAATAACTCATTGGGGAAAAAATGATGCGAGCGCGTAGCGCGAGCCAAAAATTTTGCTATGTATATACAGACCAGGGGGGATTTAAAGTTTTAGAGACCATATTTCAAATGACAAGTTGTTGCCCCTTGATTTCAGGGAAATTCGGCAAACCTCCGTAAGTTCAGGATAAAGTTGGAGCCCCTAAGTATAAAATAAATTTGGCATCCCTAAGTCTCATGTCAATTTGATGCCCCACGTTTAATCTTAATTTGGCGCCCCTAAGTTTAAGATCAATTTGGCACCGTCTTAACTTCAAGTCAATTCGGCGCCCCCTAAGATTTAGTTCAATTTGAAATGCAAAAATAAATGTATCGTGAAATTAAAATAAATTAAATGTTATGTTGGTTAGAACCCCATAGGCCTAATGTAAATTCTGGTAAAAAGAAAAACACAGGCGAGCACGAAGCACGAACTGAAATTTTGATGGATTCGAATGATTAGAAAACAGAATATTTCATGCGTTCATTGAAACAAAATTATGCGAGCGCGAAGCGCGAGCGAAAATTTTGCTATGAATATAAAGACCAATTTGTTGCCCTCTTAGTTTCGGGTAAATTCGGCGCCCCATAGTTTCAGATCTTTTGGGTGCCCTATACGTGTAAGCTCAATTTGGCGCCCCTAATTTTAAAAATCGATTTGACGCCCCCTTAACTTCAATTTCAGCGCCCCCATAAGTTTCAGGTCATTTTGGCGTCCGCACGTGTAAGCTCAATTTGGTGCAGGTAATAAGTTGAAGATCAATTTGAAATGCAAAAAAAAATAAAAATGAAAAATGAAAAAATGAAAAACATAGCGTCTGCGAAGAGGGAACGGAAATTTGGATGTATTCGATCGAATGAATAGAAAACAGGACATTTTATGCGTTCCTCAGGAACACAGTGTAATAACTTAATGGGAAAAAAATAATGCGAGGGCGAAGCGAGAGCGAAAATTTTGCTATGTATATACAAACCAGGAGGCATGGAATAAAAAAAATAATTAGGGGCCCCTTAGTTTCTGGTAAATTTAGCAGCCCTCTCTAAGTTTAGGATACAGTTGGAGCCCCTAAGTCTAAGATAAATCTGGCGTCCTTTATTTTAAGATCGAATTGGCGCCCCCTTAACTTCAGGCCAAATCAGCATCCCTAAGTCACAGGTCAATTCAGCGCCCCCTAAGTTTCAGATAAATTTTAGCGCCCCAACATTTGAGCTAAATTTGGCGCCCTTACGTTT